>JAQGAI010001588.1:0-14307 GCA_034696905.1 Lepidocyrtus violaceus
CACACACTATATGATTCTTTACGCATGTTGAGCTTACATCATAAAACATCATCAGCAGCAGCAGTTGTAACAGTAAACGTATAGAAGCGCAACGTAAAGAAGTAATAATAATAATATTATCTAACGCTGTCGAGTGGGTGACCCATATACGGAGAGAGAGAAGAAAAAAACTATCTATTTAACTGTATTGTACTCTCGCAAAACAAGATTCACAAGTGGTTGTTTGCATTGTTTTTTTTCCTTCTTGTATTCATTTTTTCTTCTTCTTCGGCAAGACAAAACTAGCTCGTGTGTCGCTATACAGAGCCTAGTACAACGTATTATTGTTGTAGGTGTGTGAGACTCGATGAATTGAAAGCAAAAGTGAGCATAATCATAATAATAGCTCGAGACAAGACAATTTTTTCCCCTCCTTCTTGAACGTAATATTTCACACAAGAAAAATACGGAAGTTTGACAAAAACTTTGAAGTCAGAGAGGAAGACACTTCTCATATTTAAAAAAATTATATAATAACATTTTTGCTTCTTGTTTTAAACCGAACTTATGATATAATTGCTACGATATCGTTATCATCGTCGTTACTTTATTGTTGAAAAAAAGGAGTTTCCTGTTTGGAGTTAAAAGACTTACAAAAAAGTTCCGTGGGGGCAATTTGAGACAACCCTTGTATTTATTTTGTTGAGTTCGTGTGACATGCCCTAAATGGCAACATCTCCTCAAATGTACGACAACGGGCTTGAGAATCTGAAGCGAGCGGCTTTGAGTGCCAAAGTCCGCTCCTTCTTGAACGGCGGTGGGGAAATCGACCCAGCCGACTTGGAGAATGCAGAGCTCTCCCTTGATCTCCAATCTCTCATCGAAGACCCCAACTTTGAAGTGGGGGAAGGTCTTTTCCCAGAACTTATCCATGATAAGTTGAATGGCGGCTCAAAAGTTGCTGTGGAGTACTCCCAGTTGGCAGCCGTCCGCGGTCACCCCAGTCAGAATGGACATCCCTTCCCCAGAAACCCCCTCGCATACATGCCTCAGCCTGTTCATCAGGGCTCCAGCTTCAGTGGGAATAATAACTCATCGAGCAATACGAATAACAGTTCAAATGGAAATGGATCTAACAACTCGAGCTCGCAGAATGAGCACGGGCCCAATGTGAAAGAAGAGCCACACGATCATCACAGACTGGACTTCAACGCAAACGCAGTCACATCATCCGGTGATCCCACAAACGGCTATGGCCCGTATTCCTCAAACTCCTTGTCTAGTGTCACCTCTCCCAGTAGCACAAGCTCAAGTAGCAGTACTGGCGGGGGTGGCTCTCAAGGATATAGTCCAAATGCATACAACATGCATCACCACCTCACTCCAGCAACCATCCCTTCAGGGGCGGGGGGCGAGCCTAATGGTCTCATTGTGAAAAATGGAAGTCTAACTTTCAACGGGAAACCTATGCATGCTCATGGGGCGAATGGTCATCATCCTCACACAAATGGTCACCACCATAATCACCACCATCACCATCATGGGGCCAGCTCATCCTCACACAAGAAGCTCAAGAACGTGGACAAAGCCAGTGATGAGTACAAGAGGAGGCGAGAACGCAACAACATCGCCGTTCGCAAATCCCGTGAAAAGGCAAAGATGCGCACCAGGGATACCGAAGAACGGGTCAAGATCCTTGCCAAGGAAAACGAGCGACTTCAGAAAAAGATTGATTTGCTCACAGAGGAGTTGACCTTTCTCCGGAGCTTCTTCTCCAATGTTGGCGGGCTCCCGGAGCAAATCCACCGAGAATTTAATAAGCATCTGGAAAATTTCCAGCATCACCATGTTCAAAACGGAATTCAGTAAGTTTTCTTCTTCTCTTTATCTCTTTCTGTTTCTGCTTCACTTGTACTTTAGATTAATTTTTCAGAAAAAAAAAATAAACTTTTTCTTTCTCTTCCTCTTTTTTTCTTCTTCCTTTAATTTCAAAGATAAATTCTGCTTGCTTCCGCTTGTTTTGATAAAGATGCTTTGGAATGAAAAAAAGAAGAAAAAGAATGGGAAAGGAGATGATGAAATCATTTCTAACAACAGGTAGCCTTGTAGATGTACGGAGGAGAGGAACCTCCGCTCATACATAATAAGCAGGGAGAGAGAACACCAGGAGGATGTTATTTATGCATCGTATAGCACTAGTCAAGGAGAAGAAAGATATATCTCATAATATGCATATAAATACCTTGTACATATTTCCATGTACTAATTAGGCTTTTCCGTTCCCTTTTTCGCTCATGAACTATATGACAACTCAACTAACTAGATTCAGAGATCCAGAAGTTCCCTTTTCTTTTTCTCAATTTCTAACAGCGAAATTATTATAAGTCCTTAAAAAACTTAACTTTTAAGTTCCAACTTATTATCCCAGCTTTTTATATAGTTTATTTTTTTTCTTGGAGCAAATTCAATTTGCATAAGGAGCTCAAGCGTTAAATTCATTTTATCCTTAAGACGTGAAAATGCGTATCAAAACATGTGAGCAAGTACATTATCTGTAGTTCAGTGATTCGGTTATTAAAAAAATAAGGATTCATAAACATTTATGGGTAGGTATTTGAAAAATCAACAAAGTTCATAATAATCATCATCATCAACATCTTATGACACGACGTAACGGAGAGGGGAGAACTGCTCGTCTTGTTAAAAAACGTGATAAACTTCGTCACTTCCTACAACGTACTCCTATTTCTAATGAAGAAGGTATTATGTACAAAGGCGGAAACTAAAACTAGAAGGGTTCTCTCTGTAATACGTAGTGATGATCCAAATCTGAGAAAACAGCTCGCAAGTCAATTCATCATATAAAGATGAAGAAAACAACACATGAATATATTATAATGGATAAATTATAGGGAAGTTAAGATAGGTATAGCCCGGTGGTGATCAACTCATTTCCCATTTATTTTTCTCTATTTGCTGGAACGGAAAAAAAGTGTGTAAAGCCATGTGACAAACAAGATAAGACAGTTTTCCCCCTCCCTCTGAAAAAAAAGTTTGTTGAACAACGAGAGAATCATATAAATACCTACATACCTACCTTGTTAGAAATGGCCTTTATGACCAACAACTATCATTAACATCATATCAAGTCGATTGCTCCTTTTTTTAGAAGGCATTTATAACTTTTATTGACTCATGGAATAACTATGTATTTACTTTACAAATCAAATTATTTGCATTGTTTTGTCCGTTAATCAACATAATTTTATAATACTGAAGAGCTGTATACATTTTTTGCAAAGTTTGATTAGGCTTATATAAGTTCAGTAGGAGCTGCCTATCAAGTGCAAAAACTTAATTAATTAGTTTTCTCGATAAATTCATCACGAAAAAACCCGGAGTAGTTTCCAGACACTTTAATTGATAACTGGAAACTTAGCTAATTATAGAACTTTGAAGTATGTTTTCAGTATCTTATCAATGCAAACATTTTAAAAGTTTGTTATATAACGTTGGTTGACACTGACAGGTCAATAGATGAAACTGATTTGCGATCATTTGAAAATATTCTGATTCTGACTTATTAAATAAGCTGATCTTCATCTCGTGAGCGTGACACTTCATATTATCTTAATTAAAAAATGTCCACTCAAAAGTCAACCGTGTTGATAATTAGGTAGCTGATTATGTAAAAAGTACTTAACATACTTGATATAACTAACCATTCTCATTAGCCATTGCATTTAACCAGATCAGGAATGTATGACGCTTTTCTAAAACCGCTCCAAAAATTAAATGTTTCTTAAAATGTGTCATTATTGAACCCGATTTAATAAATGAATGTGTTTTTCTTCTTCTTATTTCCAGTTTGCAGTAAACAGGGGACCCGAAGTCTAAAGTCCCTTGCTGAAGTTTGAAGCAACCCATTTTGTAAAAATATATTGTACAGTCATCATCCAACCGTTCTTTGAGGAAGAACCTGTACCCACGTAGGATTCCAGAGTCCCAATTCCCCCGGTTCCTGTGAACGAGCCAAAGAAAAAAAGGATGGAAGCCCCGTTTTTTTTGCCTCCGTCTCTTCATCGCATCTCAACCCGTTTCATACAGTCTCTTCTTCATCCCCCTCTTGGGTTTGTACATAAGGTCTCCCTTTTCTCTTCCTCAACTCTATTTATCACCACCGGTGGAATACAGTCGAAAACGACAGCAGCACAACAACAAAAAGGTTTGTCGGATTTAGGAAATACCTGTCAGGTGAATTGTTTTCTACGTCTCATCCCATCCCTCGAGACTTACACAACAACGGCAGATCGAGTAAAAAAGGTACTTATGTTTGGCTAGTGCATCAGAATTTGCACGACATTATACCACCTACCTTCAATCCAAAGTTAAAGGGATGATTCACTCCAAAAAATTACGATTTAGATGACTATCCGTATTATTACCTTGTAAATCTATCTAATAGTTAGTTATCTATCAATATTAGTTATATCAATAGCAGTGCATACGACAAAATATAATGATTTAATCATATCACTCATACATACAGTACGCGTATTTACGAATACCGAGTTACACAGGCTAGTTTCGTTTTACTTTACAATGCTTTAAATAATGTACTTAATTTATATGGTAAATGTAGCTTATTTACATAAGTCAAGTCGAATCTGAATTCAAAGATTTAAAATTTCACACAACTAAGAAGTATGTATGAAGTATGAATGAACAGTGGTCCTCTATGAATTTTTGCAGTAAGGGAATTTAATTAGTCTAGAAAGTAATTACTAATTACAAAATGTTAAAGAAAACATCACATAAATGTGTAAATAAACAGAGCTTTTCCGTATGAGAAATATAAAAAGGTATGGGATAGAAATGGATAGGTTTAATTTAATCACTCTGGCTCCTGACATACATTTTAAATGCATAAGCCAAGAGGAAAAATGGCTCCTTAAACATTATAACAACAAAAAAGGTCTTAAACAAGGGAATAAGAAAAATTGCAAGCTAATTCCATCTTACTCGAATGCTAAACCATTAACTATAAACAAACAATCCATTTTAGAATGATAAACATCAGAGAAATGAAATCTTAACAGGGAGGGAAATTTTTTCTTCATACTGCAATTCCATCATCATTTCAGTTCCAGATTCCACAACTGTATCATCATATAAAGTATGCAGGAGGCAGAGAACTCGAAAAAGCAAAATCAGCTCACCCTCTCACAATTAGCACAGAAGCAACAGTAAGGAGGAACATTTTCTTACGGTACATGAAATAAAAATCCTCATTTTTTGAGCATCACTTCATCGTGGAATTGCTTGGTGTAGTATTATATGCAGATACAAATTTTCTTTAGAAGTTGTACTTGGCTGCACTCCTCATTAAATTCCCAAATAAATAAATATTGTTTCAGTAGCAAGCAGTCAGACTTTCAGTTTCAGTTCTAGACAAATTTTTACATGAACATACACGGAAGTTATATCAGCAGCAGCATTCCTTTTTTGATAGATAAAAAATCGGAGTATCATCATCATCACTATCATGTTTACAAATAAAAAATTTAAACTCTACACAAATATTATTTTTGATGTTATCATTATCAACACGATGTATTAGAATGTGCTTCTTTCAACTGCATAATAATACGAAATATTTTTTTTTCTGTTTTATTCCATACGAAAACACTGTGCCACTTGTTGTGAGGACTCTTTCCTTTTTGAGTAGGTTTGTTTTCATAGAGGATGATGGATTGAATGATTAGTATGATGAGTACGGTTCACATGTGAATTGAATGAAGGGTGATAGGATAGGACTTAAATATTATTGCAGATTTTGCAGACATTGCTTTTTGGCAACCACATAATATTTTGATTTATATTCTTGTTACTAATTTTATTATAATTTTATTTTCCTTCGATAAGAGAATTCAAATCTTAATATTTTATTTTTTTGAAAAGCCTCATCATAATAATAATAATATTCAACAAAATATATATCGCTCAGTTTATAGTTATTTTTCTCAATTTTAATATTTCATTCAAACTTATTACATTCCTTTTAAATGACATTGATTTTTTATACCGGTAAAATGATAAATGAGTAAGTACTGTTTGGGTATTGTAGTCAGAAAGCTCTATTTTAGAATTTAATTTTTTTTTCTAAATAGCTTAAAATAGTCAAACATATGGAGGAAGCGTTACAGTACACTACAGTTACATAATAACTCTAGTTTTCTTTGTAAGGGTTAGGATAGTCACTGATAAATCACCAAACAAAGTGTATGATAAAGTATTTAATGTGCATACACAAAAAAACAGAACTCAAAACAGCATATATATTGATAAAAAAATGGTTTATTTAGGTCGGCAGTCGACAGTGTGTACACAAAACAAGAAATGCACACGTAAAGTTCAAGTTCATGGAATTAGTTGTCTCCATTTTTATTGTGTGTATACAATTAAGTTCATTCACTACATTATCAACTCATTCATATATAAGCACAGTTATTATGTAATACCTACCTCCTACATTGATAGTAATATAAATACATTTTAGCCATGCCAGATTCTCGTAAAATTAGATAACACTACATATTATATTTACTATGATAGTATGTCATCATCACATTCATTCACAAAAAATAAATAACATCACTTTTTTTAGGAAACAAATAGTTAGATAAAAAAAATCGTACCTTTTACGTAGCCAACTTCGACTGTTGTTACATAAGTAGTGTGTGCATACAGAAAGGTTATAGTTTCATGTTGCCCCAAACAAAAACTGTATAGTATTGAACTCGGTAATTTAGCATGTTAAGGTCTCGGTAATTTTATGTCAAAGAAAAGGACATTTTAGGTGGATGTTAGTCGAGTTGTAATAATGTAGGTTCCAAAGTTTTAAAACAGTTTACGATAGTGAGAGTTGGCTAAATATAGAAGAAAAGAAAGAAAAGGAGACTCGAACTTTGATTGAAATTCGACCGTATGTCTCTGTGTATGACGCAACTCGAATCAACTTTATCAATCAATGAGAGAAATTATTCGATTGTGGTAGGTGGGTGGATTGTTCGAGGAGGTTTGGAGTATTTGTATGAATGAAATGGTTTTATTAATGAAGAAAAATGTGCGTATTCTCAGTGATATTAGTTTATAAATGAAAAAAAAACATGCTTGTAAACGTTTTTTTAGTATAGGAAATAGTTTTAATGAAAACAACATCAAGAAAAATATCCCATGTGTATATTTTGAATGTCATATTAATCTGCTACGTAAGTATATATAGGTAGGTGTGTGTATTGAACATCGGTTTAAAGTTTTAAAAAATGCACTTGATATGATACATAATTATCTATTACACGTATTACTTTAGCATAGACGCGATTTGTACATAAGAAAAAATAGAATATACCTTGTAGCGTTGACCCAAACAGAGACTGTGTGTGTAAAGTACTTAACTATCCTTATCATTATTGTCCTTATAATTATGAGCGTTTTTTTAAAGAAACGCTTTAGAGTCATCCACTTCTCGATAGTATGATTTTATGTATTTCCATTAGCATCAAATGAGAGTATGAGAATTTGAGTAACGTGAACGTGTTATGTGTGAGCGTATGCAAATGTATGGAAGAATATATCTTTTTTCGTAATTAATTATCATTATTTCACTTTTTCGGAAAAAAATATCATTATTTCACTTTAAAAAAAATGGAACATCATCTTCAACAAAAGTTCAGCTAGGGCTGTAGCAGAGTTAGCTGCATAGTTCCTTCTAAAAATGAAGAGTACGGAATATGCAGAAGCATAAATATATTCACACATTATGATAAGCTACATAATGCTATAATATATCCATCTATCTATAATGAATGTATACAAATAAACTAAAGCTAAGGATAAACTTGTAAACTATATTATTTTATTATTATAATATCTATTATGTATGTAATATTACAGAAAAACTTATGTAAAGTTGATGATGATGTGTGCGGTGTTACATTACAAAAAAAAACGTTTGTATGCTGTTATGCTGTATGGTTATTAAAATTGATGGAAAATATTATTATTACAAAAAAATTACCTGTATGGAAGTTTTCGTTTATCCTCATCCACCTAACTTTTTTTTTGCTTTTATTACATCCACCTACCTATTTCTAATTGACTTTAATATAACTTTGCATTTAATTTAATTTTTATAACACTTGCAAATAAAATGGCACCTAATCATCCTGACACTTAAAAAATCATTTTAAATTAGTGGCATGCTCATTCTCATATAAAACAACTTCCGATTTCTGTCTCATCAAACCAGTCATAAAACGCACTAGATAGGAATCTAAAACGGAAGATGGTTTACATTTCTGCAGGCAGGTTTACAATCCTCCTCAAATTCAAACAGTCATATTATGCACATATAAAAGCACACAAGTTGGATTTAATCGTAATTTAATTCAACAAAATATAAATGCATAACGAGGAAAACTATTATTTAATATAAAGGAATGTCTTTAAAAGAATGAGATAAGATGATATGATAGCATCAGCCTTTAAGACTCCCAGTCATTTGGTGTAAAAAAATTACAGTGAGGGTGAATCTTCTTCTCTTCCGTGTGTACTTCACTTCATGCATAAATACTTACGTATTGCTTGCTGCAGTATCGAGCCAATGCGTAAAGCTACTTATTACACGCGAGTATTGTTGTAAACATGCAAAAAAAAACTCATCCAACATTAACTAGAAACAGTACACTGATTATGATTATATTGAACCATAACGTGTTTAATAATAGTACTAGCAAATCGCTCTCAAGTTTTATCATTTAGTTTAAACCAAGTAACATCATAAAATTCGTACTTGCTTGAATATACCTAAATTGTAGATACGCACCATTGTAGTAGCAAATATACATACCTACCGATCCATCTACTACCGATAATAATGTCTTTTGAAGCCGGTATTAACCATCATGCAGCATTATTATTTTATTCTAGCATGTCTTTACTATATATATCTATTACAGGAGAAACACAATAGCTTTATTTTTTCTTCAGCATTTTATAGGGAGCACGAGGATTTCCTTATTTTTCTTACTTACTCTTACGCTTATTAAATGTGCTCTCATGTTCAATAATAATAATTGTTCATGTCTATATTCCTCGTATGAGTAATTACCTATATATGTTTGCATGACAAGTCGCATTATCGAGGTTTGGTTTGAACTATTTTAAATTTATAGTTCAGAAAATAGGAAATATCGACTTCCTATAGAAAAATATGTCGTTTATTCGTTCGTTCCTTTCAATTTTACGGAAAGGGAAGGAAGTTGAAGTTTAATCATATGTATGAAATGTCTAAACTGCTCATCATATAACGAGGAAGGTATCCCCTACCCTAAGGAATCAAATTACCACCCGGTATTTTTAAACTAAGTTAGCTTGTCAAATATTCCTAGCTCCTTGCAAATGTTAAAATTTTTTGAAAAATGTTAAAAATGTTTGGAGAATGGATCACAGTACCCCATAATGCAGGGCAGTATTTTATAACAACAGGAACATTTATTAAATAGATTTCACGTTTACATTCACCATCATTATATTAATGACGGATTTATAATTAGAGTTACAATTTCATACTTAATTATCCCCATCATTATGGACTCTCAATAAGCCGGCTTAAAATATATTATAAATACGAAATATGAACCGCCTCCAATTCCTACCCTTTCAAACTGGGGGTAGTTGTGACTTGGACCCAGGCAAGGATTTTTTTCTGTTGGCCTTATCAGCGTCTTCCTGCACCTCGAAGCCTTGATCCGCGCTCAAAATCTTAACAGGAAGTATGAAAGTCGGGGAATGAGTGAGTCTTTTCTTTTTCTCCTCCAAAATCCGCTTCAATAGTTTGTATTCCGGGTCATCCAGCATTCCTATAAAAAAATTCCAGATAATCGAGTTTAGAATACAAGTACACAGAAAAAGCCATTCAAACGTCATGAGTCTATAAAGGGTAGGCGTGGATAAGTAAAGTTATGTAAAGGGATACCTCCATCTCTGATTTGACTCAAAGCATATTGCATTTTATTGATAGTAGCTCGACAAGCATGCCGTGTCTTGAGAGCTACAACAACTCCTGGGAATTTGTTGTGGATTACGGCTACACATAAACATTAACGGATTGGGAAAAAATGCTCTCATTAGTATTAATTCTTTTGAATTGTGCGGTCTGATTAGAAGCTCAATGAGTAAACCCAAATTGTTTAGCATACCCAGATCATTTACACAAGCGTTTCGCTCCCGCTGCATTGCTTTCTTGATAACCTGCTGGACCTTCTTATTTTCCGCTAGTTGGGGAATGAACTTGATCACAGCATCACTTGTCTCCACGAAACCTTTCCCCATGTCGTAGCCAATAAATACTTGCATATTCAATTTCCTTTTGATGTTACGCAGCATTATGGGGACCACAGGCTAGCGAAGACCATAAAAAATGGAAGAGAGATGCGATCATGTGTATACAAAAAAGTATCAATAATTAACGTTGATTTTGCTAAAAAAAACTTACCCGGAGCAATCTGATAGATCTGGTGAATTGAATTAGCCGAAGGGCCCTAAACAGACTGAAGTAGTTTTTGAACCCCTTTTGAATGACGTCAGATTGGCAGCCCTTCGGATCATTTGCCAAAGTACCAAGGTACAGATCCACATAAGCGACTATCAACACCACTATATCCACGTAGTTCCAGATGGAGCAGATATAATCCTTAAATCTGTTCCCTAGAATCTGTTATATTTCGGAATAAAATCAAAGGATTGAGGATAGAAACAACCAAATAGCTCAAAATCAACTTTTTTGTACTTAATTCTCATAAGTCCATTTACCCTTAAAATCAATTCCAAGGTGTAGTATGCCGTGAACACGTAGTTTGCATAGTGGAATGCCAACTTCATCCTCTTTTCGCTTTTCGTCCATTTACATTGGTCGGTATTGTCCGCGGACTCGTAGGTCAGAACAACATCCCAGACTACCGTAATTGTATTGAATATTACTACTATAAAGCCCACAGCCTCGAACCACTCCCGATGAATAAGCCGGTAGAAAACTTGTCGCCATCTGAAAAGACGAATAAAGACAAATCTTTGAGAACAACATCTTTCTTTTTAGTTTTTTACTTCAGCAATCTGCCCCAATTGACTCCAACTTACGCGGCGGACGGTGGTTCCGGAAGCGTTTCTGCTTTGTGCAGATTAAATCTGACGATTATTTTATCCCTTATCCACAGGTAGAATCCGTGCGCTTTCATATACTTGTGGAAATTTTCTGCATGGATGATCTGCAAGTAACGGTCCTCCACATATTCAGCATCGCTAAGGAGGAGCTGGGTGGCTTGCTCCGTTAGCGTCCCCTTCTCGAACATATGATGATAGTGAATCTTCATTGACTTGATTACACGCAGTCTCGCATCATTTGTCATATTCCGGTAGTCCATGACGGTGGGCTCGTTCTCGACAACGTTTGCGCAGTGCCAACAGACTGTTGCGTTATCCTTTATGGGGCGAGGGGGCTTGAGTGTTCGTGTCGTTATCTTTTGCTCGTTATCTTTTTTCTGCAAAAAAAAAGTAAGATTTACCTAAGACACTCCGTCGGATCTAACAATGTCACGTAATCCGGAATAATTGTTCAGAACATACATCATCATAGGGGTTTGAGACTTTGCAAATATTTTGCACCATCTCCCACCGCGCATCA
Organism: Lepidocyrtus violaceus; assembly: GCA_034696905.1. Lineage (NCBI taxonomy): Eukaryota > Metazoa > Arthropoda > Collembola > Entomobryomorpha > Entomobryidae > Lepidocyrtus > Lepidocyrtus violaceus. The sequence continues at coordinate 11,723 of JAQGAI010001588.1, forward strand.
AACATCGCCGTAGTCATTTGCATTGAGCGCATGGACCTCCACTTTACATTCTGGATACGTCTCACTGCATTATTCACCTCTTCCTTCTGACCAGTGGTAACATCTGTTAGTTTTAGGATCCGTAGCAGTCCTTTCGTTGTCGTCCCATTAATGACCAGTGTGAGCATGACGATTCCGGCAGTGTGGAACAATATCTGAAACATTTACCATGCTTTGAATTTGTAGAAATCCTTCATATTATTCAAAATTGGGGCACAATCTTTTGATGTATTTTAACCAAAACCTTTGGACCAATCATCAGATTGTTGCACAGAGCCTCATCCTCGTAAATCTGAAGAGCTAAACATATTCCCACTGCCCCTCGAAGGCCACCCCACATAATAACTATCAAACTTTGCCATTCCAGACCATATCCAATGCGCTTCAAGATGGGGTGGAATCCCAGCAGCATCATGAATCTGTAATGTGATATGCAAAAAATAATAAAAGTTAATTGACCATCACTGATCATCATCATCGTCGGGAAACTAAAAACATTGTTTAAAAAATTGCTGCCACAAATGCTAACCTAACAACATGTAGGGCAATATAGAGGAGAACCAGATAGGGGATATCAATCCATTCCAAGTGTGTGATGGCAGTCTCCGAAATCACAATCCCAACAAGGACGAACAGGACAGTATTGGAAAGGTATCCCAGCATTTCCCAGAAATGGTGAACTGGCTCTTCAGATTCCGGACTGATAACTGTTCGCTCCGCGCTGATCGTAATCCCCAAAACTACCACAGCTAGCACCCCGGAAACTCCTATTAAAAATAACATGATTTCATTTCAAAAAACATTATGGACTAGATTTGCCTTATTTTCTCCCCAAATTGAATCAAGTCTCAGTTTACCTAACACATATTCACTGGACCAGTAGGTCATGTAGGCTGCACAAATCGTTGCTGATATTTCCACCGCTGCGTCATTGTAAACATAGCCCAACAGAAATATCGCGAGTTTACCGTTAACCCAGCCCCATGCTGGACCTCCGACAGCGATCTGCAGAAACTTCAAGAATATATGGAGAACAATTTCCCCGACACTTTGCTTCGAGCCATCCGTATGGGTTAGGTATTCATGAAAGATTTCAAAAAGCAAAATCGCTAAACCGTCATTCATCAAAGATTCGCCGTCGATGAGGACCCCTAACTGCGCACTGACACCTGAGTAGCATATACATTTGAACAGAATAGGATCAGGAGTATTCATTCAGGAGCTAAACGTTTACCATCATATAGGAAAGAACTTCATATTTAGGTGATTTTACCAAGCTCTCGCAAAATAGCAACAACAGCCACGGGATCCGTTGCCGAAATAATGGAGCCAAACAAGCACGCAACCAGAAAGCTCCAATCGTAATGAGGAAAAAACTGATGACAAATTATAGCTGTACAAAAGGTTGATACGAGCATTCCGGGAAAGGCGAGAAGCATAATCTGTAGGATGGACAAGCATAATAAAACTCAATACCTGAATATATATTTTTTTTAATAATTAAGTTTGGATTCAGTTCACTTTCATTTTTTCATATCTTACCGAAGTGAAGCTTCTCATGAAAGTATGGACGGAAATGGCGAATGCGGATTCGAAAATCAAAACTGGCAGAAATATGTAGAGAATGTGCTGTGGACTGATCCGGGCAATCGCTGTGTATACGTACATATCAGCACAAATCTCTCTATTGTGGCTGAATCCACCGACGATGGCCCCCGAAATCAGAAGGAGTACAGTATATGGGGTCTTGATCTGAAATCGTTTGGCAATCGCTCGAACAAAGGCTCCCCATGTGAACATCATGATCAAGGTAAACAAAAGTGGGAGATCTTCATCGCGATTGAAGTCATTGGGGTCCGTCACTACGCATTCTTTGTTCTCTGTTGGAGTAGAGAGATTGAGGGAGTAAGCATACAACCTAGTCATGCTGACATTTCCAGGGATTAATTAAGATTTTTAGTGAACCTGAATTGTCATTTTGGTTTTCTCGAATCATAAACGCAAGCTCGCAGAATTCAATGAACTCCTTCCGATCGTACTCATCCCTGGACACTGATATTAAAGTGTCGGAAGCTGACCCTCCTCCACTTGCACTGCATTGACTTATGCCAAGCAAGCAAAAAAGGAACAGTCCAGGTCCAAGTTTCATTTTTACGGGGTTTCTCAAGGCCACTCCACTCAGGATCACAGGAATGGTTCAAATACTCTTTCTAGATTTTAATACGTATACCTAGCTGAAGGAATGGTGTTGCTGCAAAAACGATATTTGCAAGCAAAAAATTAGATTACGAGAATCTGTGCAAGCCATAAAAAACTATTAAAATTATTTTCAACCCCATGTGAAGATAAAAGGTGTGAGAGATGTTTCCATACAAACCATGTAAAACAATGAAAGGTAACATGACGGAGTTATGGCCAAATATGATTTCAAGCCTTTCCCTATTTTTTAATATATTTTCAATATCACCGACATACCGGCGTGCATTTACCTATACCCTGTCCAAACGCGTAAGATATCTACTTTATGCAAATGAGGTGGAAGGTAG
>JAQGAI010001589.1:0-14304 GCA_034696905.1 Lepidocyrtus violaceus
ACCTCAAGTTGTGGGAGCACCACAAGTCTAACAACAGGCTTGTTATTAACCCCGTTCCCTCTATTATGTATGCATACTTACATGTTCATCATCGTTTTTATTTATGTGACGATGATGGGTTCGGACTTTCAGTATTGTGCTTCAAGTAAGTAGACATAATATACAACGTATAGATTATATAGCCATGGCCGTGTGTCATACTGATTGAGAGGATGAGTGCAACCACCCAATATGACTCCACCAAAGCTCAAATCCAAGGATAAAACTGAATTTTGTCCTATTATATCGTAGTTTTGTATAAGTATGTCTCATGGTATTGCATTGGCAGCAAGTTTAACTATTGTTCGATCATAATCCTTACCTACCCATATTAAAAGGCAAATTATTTAATGTACACTTTAAAAACAAAAAATATAGGAAATGAATGCATCTTTTTATTTTCAGGGAACTATAGGTAGGTATCTACATTAATATTTTGGAGCTACCTCTGCTCTGTGGGCAAAGGTTATGTTTACCGAAGAATAAAAATATTTTTATAATTTAAAAAAGAATGGGATGTGCTACTCAGCTTTTTAAGTTTAGCGTTAACGCGTGTGATGCTACATCATGCTAAAGTAGCATATAAAAGTTACTAATTACGCAAGCATTGCATTACTATTGCTCATACATAATGAATACCGAGATTTCCATGTAAGGTGAGGGATGGAGGCTTCCGATGAGTGCAATAATTGCAGTAAAGTCAAACTAGCCGGATCGTTTCTTCAACAAAGAGATGCTAGAAAAAAGGCAGATCATTAAAACTAGTAAAAATCGTTTTAGCCGTAGTAATAATAAATTACAATTTTAAAAACTGAGCAACATGAGAAATTTGAATGAATTTCCATTTTTTATTGCTCCACCACAAGCATCTTCAGCTACCGGATAATTCCAAGTAATATTGGGTGGGTGACGACGTACCGATGATTTGTGTTATATAGAATGCGCTACTCGAGTTCAACTCATCGTCAGCACTCAAGGAGAGTATGAATGATAGTTTAGGCTCAGCCACTATTTTTGTAATTAATTTTTAACAATCTTGGAAGAGCCTCCAATGGCCAAGCATGATCATCAGCAGCTTCATCATTGTTTGAAAGTCAAAACTTGTTTAGTGAAATTATTATAATGTGTACAATTATGATAAAATTGTTAGTCCTCCTGTACAAAAATACTGAAAATAATGTTATGCTATCGGCTATTAGTAGCATTAGTAAAAGGCATGTAGCAAGTGAAGAGCAAGTCGGGCTATCGAGAAATGGGAAATACAAATCAAAAAATCAAAAAGTAATCAATGCGCCGGAGCAGGAGCTCGCCAACCTTTAAAAAACAGCTTTATATGACGTCTTCCTGTATATTGACTTACAACTAAATCCTCTCTTACACATTATGTTTTTAAATTGCTCATAATAAGGAGAAAAAAAAACAGAATTAGTAATAACGCTTTCAACAGTGGAGGATCCATTCGACTTTGGAGTGAAGATGTAATTATCACGAAGAGGAGCCGAGATTCTTGTATCAATTCTATGCGTGGATATTTCCTATAAGACTGTATACATGCCATATCCGTATACAAATACCTTAAAATGGTCTTTAAAATGGGAAGAAAGGAAGATTGAAAGAGGGACTGCTCAGCTTCAGTTGAAAGGAGCTGCTGTGTGGTATTCATCCGTAAGACATACGGTTAGCCAGGAGTGAGCTCGTGGTCTATTCAGGCAGCGTGGGAGAGTAGTACCGAGGGTTATTCCCACACTTTTGCCGACATGACACCTGCGATCCAACGCACTCCGGTACGAACGCCTTCTCCTTAAAGGAAAAAATGTACTTTTCATCTCAAGTCTACTCTATACCAAATCCAAACTCATCTGCAGTTGGGCAACATATACACAATAATACGATCTTTAACAATGATCATGATTCTATGCTTTCCTTCTGTAAACTCTGATCTTTCTCTTACGATTAGACAAACGTGCAGACAATGGTTATATAAATTGACCAACAATGTGTTCTCACACACAAGTATAACCTTTTTTACTGCGTATCTCATCTGAGGTAGTTAGTCTACATCTAATTGTAATCTATTCAAGTCATTCACAGATCTCTTTTCTTCACTGGAGCAGTGTATCTTTTACGGAATCTTTAAAGGCATCGGTTCATCATATCCACCGATGATCGAATACAATTGGAAGGGTTTTTAAGAGTTCGTGATGATGGGAATGATATGATGGTGACGCTGATGATGACTGCTTCTTGCAAGTCCACTTCTTATGCTTCGTCTTAAACCTTTTCGCCGTCTTCAGTAGCTCAGCATGCTCACCCTCTCACAACCCATTATCATTTACATCGATTTTTGTCTAAACCTCTTTCGCTACTGGTTTATTACATCATCAACATCATCATTTTCTATAGATTGAAAACGAGTAGATTCTTATCCGAATCAATCCTTGCCAATTAACAGTGATTAAACTATGTAATTACTTGGGTTTCAAGACTACTGTTCGTTCGAAACTGTGGGAAGATGGGCTTGGCTCGTCCATTATTCCATTGAAAGAAAACTAGTATTTCGAATGGGAAAAAATCAACTTGACTTTCTTTCATTGAACCGATAACCAATCCCACGTCTGCAATCAGCCAATGTCAATAATCAAAGCAATAAAACTCCGAGCCTGTCTGCCTGCACAGCAAATTGAAGTAATTTTAATTGTAATTTTAAGCAGCACTCCGAGCTTAATTTTAATTTTCTTCCGAGCTGCAAGTCTAGTAGCAAAAAGGATAAATATGGATTGATAATATTTATATGGAATGGCTGCTCTCCGTATTATTATTATAGTAAATTCAAAAGACTATGCCGCCGACACGGTGGCACTTCATGTAGTTAGCACAATTTACGCTCTTTTCTATAAATACTTAAATACCACCGTTTTAGCACTCTATGCCAGTTTACAAGTCTGGGCCTTGTTGTCTTGGACCTTTATTTATTGGTAAATGGTGGCAGGCGAGAGAGGGAATAATCCTAAACAAAAGGCGAAAATATTGTTATGATTATTATTATGACACCACGTATTTTGCTTTAGTTTTTAGCGGTATCCTCTTCTGACCCTTTTGTTCTCCCAAATCCATGAGCCCATATTGACTTCACATGATTATATGTGTTAAGTAAAGTAATGGAACCAGGAGCCTCCTTGCAAATGATGAATTTTACGGCTTATATGATTTAAGCATCGTTCTTTTTTGCTTACCCTTTCCCGCATTAGCTTTAAGTACACCTTCCTCGTCTCGACACTCGCCTGGCTCCAATTCATATTTATTTTAGGGTCCGTTCGCAATTCGACTGAGCGGGGCAAGAGAAAAACGATAGGAAAAGGTGAGCGATTATGGAATTGTGGCGAGTACTTACACACCAATTCTCCAATAAAGCTTAAAGCTCTCTTGGGTGTAGGCAGACGATCATCAAGGTGAGGAAAGGAAGGTGGGCTTGTACGGATCGAATTAAATCGCAGGTTTTACAACTTAGGCTGGTACTCCCAGAAGTAGTGTCCAGAAAGAGTCCAGAGAGTAATATCTTAAAATGTAACAAAAGGAGGGCCACTACTGAACGTTTCGAGCATTTTTTGACTTTTTGACTTGGAGAGGAGCAAGGAGACAGCGAGAGACAAGGAGAGTCCCTTTTTGACTTGTCTGCAATCTTTGTATCAAAATACCCCAAGCTGCCAAATTGTATGGACTGGTGATTTACTGATTGATATTCTGAGAAAAATATCGCTCTGTTTTTTAACAGCGTTGAGATTTTTCCCAATGTTGGGGAACAGCAAGTAAAATAATTTCAAGCAGCAAATAAATTCATTGTATTAATTGAAGAAGATAACAAAAACAAAAATGGTATTTTTCGGCTAATCAGTAATAATAATGCCTTCCATGTGGTCATAGAAGAAGGTATTACTATGCCATGTGGTGATTATCACAGTATTTACTTGTATGACTCATCTAAGACAATGTCAAGATTTAGGTATTGTCCTTGTTAGATAACCAATCTGAAGTACCTACCTTAACGCATTCCAAGATGCATCCATCAGCCGATGCTTTTAATGCGTGTTAACTTCTGCTTCTTGAGAAAGTGTGGCTTTCCCCATTCCCACACGATATAACTTCAGTTTACAAATACGATTGGAGTCAGTCATACGAGGAATTAAGCTGTTATACGGTTAGCTTTAAAAAATAAATGGAAACGTCAATAATATCTGGATCAAAGAAAACATTGTCACGTAGCCCCCAGCATTCTCGAACGACCACAAGCAAACTTCAGGATGACTAATCATCATGCTTCAGTTAATTGTAACTGAGCACCTTTAGGCATGAAGTATTCCATTTCATATCCAGATGCAAGAATTGAAGCTTCCTCAATTTTAAATGCTGACTAGTATAAATTATAATTAATATGTAAAGTTGCTCATCGTCGACAGTTGCAATTCTCGTTTGTATGCAAAAAGTCGTAAATACTTCCAACAGGAATATGATATGCTGCGTATGCGTATACTATGTCTTGCAATATAATAATTTGTACTACGCCGCAGACACAGCCGCCGCCTTCATCAACGTATGAAATAATAATAAAAACAGGAGATCCAAGAAATGGGTATGCCAAGTTAATGGCCATCTAAATGTTGCTGAAATTGCCAATTTCATTCCAAAGTGTAAACATTGAAGCGTGGGACGTAGGTCTTATCGCTCATCCCATGGATCTCATACATTTTTGCACACTCTTCTTAAGTCGTAAAATGCGGCTTTGGAATGCTTACCAACTCATGCTATATTTTTTATGGGACTGGGGTTCATAGGAAACAACCAAGCCTAGTAAGGTAGATATATCAGGATGAGGAGGAGGCGAGAAAAGACAATCTGTCTGAAAAGGAATGAAAACAAAGAGAATTTTTCTGTTTTGATGATGCAAATACTGTCGGAGGAAGGATGATACCTACACTATGTGCTTTTTTATCAACTATGTGGGTGGGTGGCAAATGCGTATGCAAATATTTCACAAATATTAGTGGAAAGCAATTTGTCTATGTACAGTGAAGCTTTTTTATCTTGACAGTTTCTAATATTCATTCACATATATTCATTTCTAATTCTCGAATATTCTAAGATTGGGGTTGGACTGGGTAAAAATGAATACATTTCGGAAGCCTCCATGAAGTCTGCAGTCTGCACGTGCGACTTGTTGTAACCGTCAATCGCTATCTGCAAATGTTATTATGAATGCAATACAATCAATGAGATCTATTGAACCGACGGATGCGTAAGATCGAATAACTGTTACATCTGTTGATTAACTGCACCCATAACTTTAACTTCCTCGTAACATCCCCACAGTTCATTGATTGATGACACGTAATTACGTATAAACAATCTCGGTTAACTTGATTGAGCACATTGTGGCATGGCACAATGAATCAATGAACGCCGTTTGTCGTCACACACTAGTTGAATGACCAAAGCCAAGGTCTTGCTCGACATAAAACTGTAACGTTTGCCGTTAAGAGAATTGCTTGCATTCTGTTTTTAAAAAGGGAGTCTTGAGCGATGATGCTGCTTACTACAAACTAATATTCCGCATTCACCAGAAATTTAACTGACCCAATCTACATGCTAAACCTCATTACTGTAAGTTGACACGCAAATCATATTTTTAACTTGAGTTTTCATTCAGCCCTGAACTCAATCCTGCCTGAATAAAAATTATTATGTGTAATGAAGATGCATTAAATCGTATTACATACCTGCAACAAATTCTTCACTTGCGACAATACAATGAAAGGGAAATTAAAGTTTATGAACCTGACTTTGACTCAAGTTCTAAGACACATGAATAACATAAGTCGATACAAAATTAGTAGAACTGCTTCTATTTGTCTTTGCCATTCTGTTTCCAAGTAGGAAGAAATTGGAGTAGATAAGCGTAAATGACAATTGCAGAAGTTTCTCATGATCTACAATTATTGAATCCAAAAGTAAAGTTTTTTTTATTGTGTTAGTGTTAATATTCTCGAAAGTAAAAAATACGACATTCACCCACTCAAATACTTTCTAATGCATACCGATACAATGTTATATTATGGAGTGGAGTTGGACTAATGAAGTGCTTATTTGTATCTTTATATAAGCGATATAAATAGCTTCATTTCCATAAGAGAATTCTCTCACGACAAATCACTCTCATTTTACTTTTGAAATGCTGTTACAATGCATGTTATGCCAAACTATATTATGTAGTAAGGCCTCCTATTAAGCTTTGTTGTGGGAAACAATCGAATGCACGCCTGAATTATCGCATGTAGCCTGGTTCTGAATCTCCATCACATTATGCCATCAACAACAGCAAGTTACTGCTAGCTAGCCACCTCCACCTCATAGTCTAGAAAATTACCTACAAAGGTAGGTAGGTATGTAGATATTTGGCATACGAACGAGACAAGCACCTTTACTGACTTGTTCTGATATTGTAAACTTGTGCGTGCTGGCATGCTTTTTTTACAGATCAAATTTGTTTTATTAAAAGTATGAGTGAGAAAAGGGTTCATCTTCATCGGCATCCCCATCACCTCCCTACCAATACTTATATCAGCTACCAGTCACACTAATTGTTACTTTCGCACATGCGCCTTTGTCAAGCTTGCAATTATAAAATCGAGCTAATAGCAGCAATTCCAATCAGTTCAGTATGTCTTGGCTATGGAAAATGTGTGAAGCGAATTTATTTTCCCTAACCTTGTAATGGAATCCATGCAAAGTAAAATTGTACAAAAAATGATGGGGATTGGTACCCTAGAGGGGTGAATCAATACTCAGAAGAAGACATAGTTGCTTTCAATATTATGTCAAACAGCGGAAAGAGAGAGTGTCAGGGTGTGCTCTGTGCACACGTTGCATTTCTTTAATTATACTAGTTAGTTAATGATTGCTGTTGATGAACGACATTGCATTGTGTGTGAACACTTTAGCGCTAACCGTGTTGCCGTTGGCCGACCACATGGTTCAGCTACTGCAGCATCCCCGTCGCATCTCGAATTTTACAAACATGCAATTTTATTGTTATTTGACAGAAATCAAATCATTTTAGGAATGGGGCCCCATAATTATAAATTGCCAGCTACAATTACGTAGTGTAAATTCACGTATTTTAATGGGAATGGCTCATGGCTTGGCTCAAAGTTCACATATTCCCTCAAATATTATTTTCGGAATGCCCAACTCGATAACATCCAAAGAGCAAAGTTTGGATCTGAATCAGATAAAATAAAAGAAAGGAGCCCGTTCTTCTTCATTGTAATCCTTCAAGATTTACAACAATGGGTACTAATGGCTTTTGGGACTAGTAAATAAAATATGTTTGGTTGAAGTAGACAAAATCATCAAAGAAAAGTTGCTTTATGAATCACGTCGGCATTGTGACATTATTATTGTTATGCGGTTAGATATGAATGGTCAACTTTTATGACATGTCTGAGACTTCACTTCACCCCTTCATATTTTAATTTTCCCTTCAGTCTAAAATATTTTATTTTCATGGGCTCCCTTCATAAGCCACGTATTTAAGTAGCAAAGAGAATGACAGGGCCGTGTTACAAGAGCCATCCTTAAGACTTAGCTGTCACCATATTGTCAAAGTCGGGCAAGTGCCAAATGAAAAGAGTGAAAAAGATTAGTGCTCCTCGCCTCAATACCATTGTAGGGGATATAGCTCTGACTGGGCCTATTTACATTATAATGCAACTTTTGAAGGATTTTTTTTCTTCTTGAGGGAAAAAGTATCCAGCAGTAGTGGAGAATGAGTAATGTAACAACAGTCCAAGCGGAGAAAATTTCCTCAGCGTGAGCTCAAAAGTAAACAATGAAACCATAAAGACAGTCGTCATACCTTAAGTTAACAAGCAGAGAAGCTACCGAAAAGAAATTATCTTTCTTAGACTGCTCTTCCAAATTTTAACGTTTCCATTGCAGCCATCATCATCCTCCTCATCTTTATGTGTGTACCTATGTCAGTGCTAAGACATCATCCTATTCCTTTGGCACGACTTACGTCTCAACAATAACAGCGTTGTGTTTAAAGATTGAATGTCAGGCACATTGCCATCATCATACACGAAACGTAAGAAGAAAATATCTAGGTTTCTATAATTGACGTTTTTTGTTCGTTATACTGACATTTGATTTCTTCTACGGATCCGTTCCCGCTGTGGAGAGCCACAGTGGGCTATCCACAATGGCGAATATTTGGTTTTTATTTCCATTACAAAGTAATTTCTTTACGTGAGTTTACACAAATGCTCTGGCTCATATTTTAATCTACTTTACATCACTTGCTCATCTTTACTACAACAAGGCTGCAAGCCAACTTATTCTCAGACCCGCTAGTCGATTGATAATAGCAATATAATTTTGCATAGGTAATGTGTATAATAGATTGAGGATTTTAGAATTACGATTACTGCTCAAATTATTGCGTGAACATAAAAAATGTATTTGATCCTATTCAAACTGTGAGTAAAAAACATGTTCCGAATCACAGCATCCTCACTTTTTTTATTCTGCTTGCTTGATGGAACATATTAATTGGTAGAAGCTAAAATGAAAGAAAATTTGCATAAAGTATAAGCACTTTAAGAATACTCAGGAGCTGAGTTATAGTGCTCATCTTCGTTTTGCAGAAATCATCAGTATAAATATTAACATAATTGTTTTCAGACATAGAAATCCCGGTAAGTTATTTGATTGCATGATGATCACTGATCAGTATTACAGTGAAGCTTCTGCCCACATACCACATAGGTACTAACGAATCAGAGAGAAGAAGATGAGAAGAGCTTGTAAAGTTTTAGCCGATCAAGTCACGCTTAACAATATTCTTTTATTATTACCTGCTCGCTGCTACTGCTCATGCTCAACTGTAAACTATCCATCATTATTCGCATATTGCAGACTCCGACTGATGGATGGTATTTGAGTTTGGGCAAATGCCGACCACAGCAGGAAAAAGTCAAACTTTAGTAAATTGCTCATGTTGATGCTTTTGAGACAGACAACAACCATCGTTAATTATTTTCCACGGCATTCATACAGAAGCAATTGTCATTCCCTTTTAGTACCATCTGATTCCACTGTGGATTTAAAGAGAACAAAAGCGAAGAAGGAGGCCATTAAGTCTTGATAAAAATGTGAAAGTGTTGTATAAAAATTATGGCAAAATGGAAAAGGTTTCATACCTATTACATAGCTTTCTTCAACAATCGAAATGCTGGTGGTAATAAAACAATTGAGCATTATTAAGAAGCTAAGAACACATTACGTTGTCATCAACTGTCCCACGGTATTGATGTTCCTCAAGCCAAGTCGTCGTCTTCCTGAGTTGTCTCAAAGCATAACACTGTTTCTTTGGGTAGACAGTCACCATTCTGAATTTATTGTTTTACGACATATTGGAAAAGCTTTGCTTTGAGTAATTAGTGCATTCACCGCGAGCGGAATGAATTGAATAATTTTCATTCTTTCTCCCCAACAAGCAAAATGTAACTCTGTTCAAGAAACCATAAAGCTCTCGCTTCCGCCAACAAACCATTGTTCCCCACATGAGCAACTACCGCTTGCCACCATAATCCTTTTGAAGAAGAGTTTCTACGCCTGCGTAGCTTTCTATAGGGGAAGTCTTTAATACATAATGGCGACAAATGGAAACTATTTTATTGCACAATCTTAAATTGGAATGATAAAAATAGGTTTTCATTCATTTGCCAGCAAGCACCGTACGTTTATAATTACAGGAAAATTGTATGTGATCAGATCATGTAGGGAAGGAGTATGAGCAAATATGAAATTTTAATCCAACTTTCATTACATGAGTCTGAACACTAATTAATTAAACATTATGTATGAAAAGTATAATAGAAATGAAATCAGGTAGCAAATGCGCAAACTAGTGTAACGAAAGGGAAATTTTATTGCGCGATTGTTTTCAAGGTCTTTAAAGGCGCATGCCACACAATAATGATGATTACAGCTATATTACAGCACTAGGGATAGTGCTCCGATCTATAATTGGCATTAAGTTGGCTTGTGGGGAAATGAATAGGACTATAATTGAACACAAATAATAGCTGAAATGATTTTTTAAACTTCTTTTTATTTTTTTACAGGACTAGATAAGAATCAACTAAAAAAATGCAATATAATTTTAGGAAAAGAAGAAAAATGTACATAGCTAATTCCGTAATTTCCTTTCACCCAATGCAAAGTGATGGTTTTCCGATCATGAACTAATTTTTATGTCGAAATAGGTATTTTTAACACTGGCCCTTATACATTAAATTAATCATTCTAACGTCACCCCAAGTCAGTTTCCTCAGACCTATGACAGGCCTGCCATCATCATCCACATCTCCGTAAATAACTTCCTTGGATGACAATTCAGAGAGTTTCTGCACAAAAACAAATCATCCAAGCGGAAACACTTTTATTTGGGTAATTTCTTTTAGCTTGTGATCATCTCGTATTGAGGTTTTGTAGATTACAGAGTGATTGGCAATTTAATGGTGGATTTCATGCCTTTGGTATAATAGTTGGTTCATCATCTTCGCTGGAAAAAGCCATTGGACCGTAGTGCATCACACTGGCAAAGTTGTACGGTAATTCATACGTAGAAAACTCAAGACCCATTTCTTTGTCAAGTTTAAAATTGTGCTCTTTTCCTGAACAAACAGAAAACGATATCTCTAAACAAAATTCTCAAAATTGATTATTCACGGTGATTTACTGCATGCTAAGGATTTTGTTTTAGAAAATAGAAAAATGTAATAAAAAAGACCTTCTTCAACATTGTCGTACGCTATTTTTATATACTCATCCCGATCATTTCGTTGATGCTCATGTGAAAATCCAATCGTATGAATTAGCTCATGAACAACCGTACCAAGACGCCAGCAGCCCTTGCCGAGGTTCAACTTCTAAAAAACCATTCGATTCGTTATTGTGAATCTTTATTAAAGCGAAGATAATTTTAAAAGAGGCAAAACATGCAATCATTGAATTGCATGAATGAGCAACTCATCCCCAGACAAATGTTTACTTTTTTAATGCAAACCTGTCTTCCTCGATTAACTATCCCAACGTGAGAAAAACAACCCTTCTCCGTGGAGCTGATGTAGACGTAATTTTTCTCCCTTTTTCTCTCAATGAATCGGATGCACGTATGTTTTTCTATAAGTTCCATTGCTTCTTCGAGCATTTCAAGAAGTTCATCAGCTAAAAATTAGAGAAAAAATATAAAGATTTTCATAACATTTTTATTATTTCACAAAACTATTAATTTGTGACGGAGTCTTACGCAATCCGCTCTCCATTTTGTACGGGATCATTCCATCTGGCCATCGAAACCTGAAGCTAGAAAGACCTGCCTTAACTAGTTTGCTTCGGAAGATCATGTCATCAACTCTCGTAAAAAATGTATCCTCTTCATCGCTGCTACCTTCAAAACAGCAATTAAATAACTTTAAACCCACCAATGTATCTTCCAATTTCTCAAATGAATGAAAAAAACCCAATTCACTTATCGTCAGAACCTGCTGTGTATAAATTGATTTCATCAAACAGATAATTATTTATTCGCTAGAGGAAAAGTTCTCACGAAAATTATGATAATTGTAAATTCTTCCGTAAACTTGTACCTGGTTCATCTTCTTCCAGAATCATGTCTGAAGAAACCATTGTGAGGAAACAAAAATTACACAAAACTGTTATGAGAGAAATATCCATTGCAAACGGTAATTATACTGACTTTGAGCATCATGCCATACTAATGGACTAATAGATTACCTGATTCATTTTTTGCCTAAAAAGAACTGGGTAATTCCCCAGTTCATTCCTAGGCACGGATTAAGATTGACAAATAATAATTTAGATTGAAGATGGCGTATTTAAATATAATAAACATTTTAGACAGCTCCAACCTAGTTTTATTATTTGAAAGGAGTCTACTTTGATAGCAGAATTTATGACAGATTACGGCCGCAAAAGCTTTGTAGAGTTCACATATTTTTTTATATAACTGGCGGGGTTACTTTCACTTGACTCATAAAACAAATCAAGCAATTTATAATTTGTATAAGACATCACGTGCCGGCAAAAACAATTTATGCTTGTTTGCTGGGCGATGCTGCACAGCATTCTCCTGCAGATTAAAATAATTATGGGAATGTGCTAACTCTCGATTAAAGAAAACGCTGAGCTTAACCTTCACCTATTCAAAGCGTTCACAGTCTCTTTACCTCATATATTTACAGACGGCTATACAATAAAAACCCTTTACTTTTTTGTCTTTGTTCTCGCGGAATTATGACGATTGTTGGGAATTACTGCTCATGAATAACAATGCACTAATTATTTTTTTATCGAAACTGACATTCGACTCGTATTATCTAGTGTTAGTATTGTAATTCTGCAGTAGGAGTATCATTTTGCCATTTAGTACTAATGCGTGGGAAAATGGAACAAACGATGTGCAAAGAGATAGCACACTGCCTCACGTCCACACATTTCCAACAAGGGATACATTAAATTATCATCCATTTCATTCCAGAACCAGATTAATTACTTGCTAAAAGTAATCTTTGTGAACTCGACTTGTTAAACTGCAGTTCTGATAAAGCATGTCAGCCAATTCTTTTTGGTGAGAGGGATCGGACGATTTGCTGGGGCGTATTGCTTTCAACTTCTAACGAGAACGTGGAACCAAATCTGTTCTCACGAGCACCTAAATTCCATCATCATTTACCCAAATAAGCTTCACGGACTAGAAGTTGAAAAATCAATTCAATTCCCCTTTACTTGGAAAAACAAAAAACAGAGGCTTTTTGCATTGAACCTGACTTCCCACACAGATAAGCGATCGTAATTGTAACTTTTTATGTGATTAGTTAGTTACAAAATTAAGACTGTTCACTACCTGTATTTAGATTGCTATATTTACTAGATCAAAAGTGAAGGGGAAAAATGATTCAATGAAGTTTGAGCTCGGTGATGCATGTAATTATATGTAGCAGTGTAACAATGACGGTCTCTAACAAAATGCACGGGAACACGAGCCGTACCGGAAAATGACCCTACTTCCCCTTCCGTAGTCGGTGTGCCGGGTTGGGCTACCTGCTGCCATTAGAGTAGGGTTGTTTTCAATGTTCCAGACTTCCTCAATATATTTATTTGCTCAAAGGGTTCGTTGGGTCGGGTGAGACGGATATTTCATCAACCCCCTGTTGATATTGTCAGAAGCGGAGATTGAAAGTGGGGGAAACGTAAAAATAAACAAGTGGTTATGGCTATTTTATGATTATAAACACCTAATTCATACCATGTACATCAGGCTGTGTAGTTCAGCAAGCATTTTATTTTGGTATTGTTACTGGGCTCTCGCCCGGTCGTTGGTCGTGTGGTGATATTGTACCACACCCAGTTCCCAGCCCTATTTTTGTCTAGCTATTAGCAGCAGCATTATCATCATCATTTATGATTAGAGACTGACTGTAAATAGCGCAGACCCCGACATATGAGCTCAGACACATTACTCCTGTTTTTTTTCTGTGCTAAATTGATTTCCAACTGCTACTTGATACCTTTTCTAAAAATAAATGGAATGCCATTTTTATAGGGGCTAATTGATTCCCTTCTGATATCTCGACTCGAAAATAATCCGTAGCATGGAGAAATGGAGAAACGTAAACACAGTATAAATTGTAACTCCACGATAAAATTTCAATGCATCAAATCATTTCCTTTGCTATTCAGTGACGGGATTGGCGTTTTTAAATCTAAACATGCAATAAAGCAGCTTCTGTTGTAAAGGGATCAACATTTTAACGATTTGAATTTTGATCTTGTTGTATGATGTCGTAATCAAATCACATTATTATTTTGAAAAGAAAAGAAGTCTTTCTTGTTACGTATACACCTAAAATCTTTTCATAATAGGTTGAGAGTACATTATAAATCACAGAACTGTACCGTACCAAAGCATAATAAGCCTTTCCCTTTCGGTGAAAAGGAACCCTGAATTACGTCATTGCTATGCTATTTTCTTTCTTACTAATCTAACAATAAGAAGGGTAATTTGACTTGGCTATAGGGCATGGGGCAATGTAACAAACGTGTCTGAACACGGTTGGCAGGATGTCTGTCATCAGACGCCTTGTGTATAAGAGTATGTGTACCTTTTTTCCCCTTTGATCATCG
>JAQGAI010001590.1:0-14299 GCA_034696905.1 Lepidocyrtus violaceus
CTAGAAAAAATAGTATTTATTATTACAAGGGAAAATAAATTTTGACGAGAGAAAATTTATGCTGGGTTTACGATGTTTATGCGGTTTAAGCTCCAAACACTTTCAATAGTTTTCATGTGTGAGGGAGAGGAAGCGACATGCTTTTTTAATTTTTGTTCTCGGGAAAATCCCACCACAATCCATCGAGCTTAGTATTTAAGTCTCATCAACCTATCAACCTTCTATGTTTGATGTTCTTTTTTTTCTCCTGGAAAATAAAATAAAAAAAAACAAGGAAAAAATGTAAAGGTTGGATATAAACCAAAGGGTTATGCCATGCCCGTATACGGATTTCCCACGAGGATTCTCATCCACTCTTTTCCAGGTATATCTGGAGAGAGTAAGCAAGCAAAGAGTTTATTTACTTTACCTAAATACGTGGAAAAAATGCTGGGAAAGGGACAGGAGGATTCATGGATTTGGAGTAAGTAGTTTATTAGTTCTAAATTAGTTCCTATATTAAAAAAGAGAGAAAGTGATATAGTTGCGGAGTCTTGTTAGCTCGTAGCGCATGATGTATGTACATCAGGTAGGAAATGTGTAAATCATGAAGTATATTATGAGAAACTTTGAGCACTTCACGATATAATTCAATATATATTATTTATTGAGTTGTTGCCGTCATTATATGCTTGCCTTGTTTCATATGCCTATCAAGATCAACCCGTCCATACCTTTGTTTATTGAATTGAAGTTTCCTTCATTAAAAAAACCGGCATATGGGAAATTTATAAAGAGAGAAACTTCTTTCTTTGGTACCGGATGGGTGGACTTGTGTTAAGTCAGATTCATTGTCTGCTGAATCCGATTGGAGCGATTTTCCCCCTGTTTTTTAACGCTTTCTAAATAGCACTTTCTGATCTGATCATCGTACCTTTATTAATAATGGTTGACATAGGATTGGGCTCGACATTCATTTCATTACTCTTTGATCCTCATTTCATCATTTTGTGGTGGCTAGACAGACAGAATTGACCAACTAATGACGATGGAAAAATTTATTTTTTCACCCTCTCTCTCTCTCTTGAAGTTTACGAGAAAAATGATTACACCCGTTGCTGGCTTTCCCGTGATAAAGGGAAATTGCTCGGATGAAATATGAGAGAAAATGATTGAACTTTCTCACTCTTTTTGCTTTTTACCTTGTCACAAGTACGGAAGGAAACCTTTTGATCTTCATTACTAACGAGTTATGTTCATGTTGTTAGGTGGAGGAGGAACATAGGTATAGTACTTATTTGCAATTCTGCAATATGGAACGTACAACGTACATCCAGGTGTAGAGCATTGGATCTTTTTGTTCTTTCATGGCAGTGGCACTCGTGTAGCCCCAGTTTCAGCGTAGCTTTCACAATTCTTTCACTCGAATCAATTGTACACGGTCCACTTATGTCTCTATCTCAAAGGACAGCCCCTGAAAACAACGCATTTCGCATTGTTTATTAAAACCCTGACAATGAGCCATGCCAGTTTTTCCAGTGATCTCACTGCTATGAAAAGCTGAAGAGAAATCAATAGGCCCATCTCCCGTCCCACAACTGGGCGAAGTAAGTGTATAGCTGCCTTTGAAGAATTTTATCAGGATGACGAGAGAATGAAATATCATCCATTTTATTTTCATGCCACGAGGATGATAACGAACAGGACGATGATGATGTTGATGACAAACTCGAAACTGCCAATACTAGATTACTATTTTTGGCTTGGTATGATAATATTCCCATCGTCCTTTGCTGGCTATAAACCAATCCACATTATCATCGTTTGGAACTCCTCCCCCCTTTAGTATGTCCAGTCCACCCATCCATCCCTTTCATCACACATCTCATTCAACTCAAAACACCTTTGAAGTTTTTCTCCCTGAATAAAATGACGAATCCGTGCTCTATTATCTTCCAATATGTACCTATCCTATGTAAGTACGAAGCAGGGGAAACGGAAGGGTCTCCCATTTTGAATTCCTGCGATATGGACGCTTTATATCCACTTCACCGGAAGTAATGTGTATCGACCAGAGGAACTTATTGTTTGCAGGGCTTGTTTGCATTTCATCCTAGGAAGTAAGCTTTAACATAGCTTTATTCAAGGTGATGGGGCAATACAAGACATCCTAAAAAATATCCTTGTATTTCTCCCTGGCCATTATCGTCGAATGTGTATACGTTCGTTTTTATTGTACTCCCCCGCTATTTAAACTAACGAGTGACTACAAAGCTACCTACCTATACGATCAAACAGTTAACATCCTTCCAACGAAAAGATGTAATCAGGTGGGTAATGGGTATGAAGAGGTAAGATGAACATGAACAGAGAGAGAGGGAATGTGTTGGTGAAAGTATATATCTTTTCTGACGTTGGAGGAAGTTCCCATTTTCCAAAAAAAAAGTAAAATGCTTAAATGGTTTGAATGGAACATCAAAGCGGATTTTTTCCCTTCATCCAGTTGGCTGACTCACAAGAAGAGATAGAAAAAGAAAGTACTTTATACTTGACTGGCTTTTTTCTTCTGGTTGGACATTAAGGCTAAGGTTGCATGTAGGCACTGCACACGGACGGGTATCTTTTTTAGGGGAGCAGCTTTCAAATACTCTCTCAATTTACAATCCTCTTGTTCCGTGAACAATTCGAGAGGAGAGGATTCTCGTGAATTCCTGGAAGGCATCTCTGTCTCCTTCACTCTGCAACATTTACATGATCAATAGCAAAAAAAACGGAAATTGTCATTACATTATACACAGAGGGAGAAAGCAGACTGTCTGCTTTGTATATAACTACTTCCTCTTTGCATATTTTAGTTGAGAGAGAATTTGAGAGAATTGAATTTTCCTCTTTTTAGTAATGTTTTTGATTTCTAACTTTTGAGGAGAAAATCGAAGGATAATGATGTCAATTTCAAATCAAGTCATTAGCTTCCAATTTTTCTCCCTATTTAACATTCTTCGAAAAAGGGGGACAAAAAGGAAAGCTTTTTCCTCTGAAATACTAATATTTGTTTATACCCGATACACACACACATGGCAATTCAATTAGAACTAAGTTCGATATAAATTCATGCATTAAATGAATGTACATATAACTTTGTTTTCGTGAGAAGAATACCGGAAGTAATTTTGTCCTAATTTTTATATTGCCCAAACAGGACTTTGGAAAATACCCGTACATGAGACGATTCATACAGGATTATATCCAAGCACTGAACTGCCATAATGACGGTATCAACGTCGTTAGGAACTTCGTTAAAAGGTAAGCTTTCTCCAGCCATCTGTATGAAAACACATTTCAATTAATGATCACATGAATGATTTTTTATGGAAGTCAATGTTCATTTAATGTTCCAAATTTAATATTGGATGAATGAGTATTGAGCTTTGTAGATGTTGATGATGATGCATGATGGTCTCATTTATTTGATACGGATGGGATTTTTAACTTCGTTATTAACTTTCCGTTTCAGTATTCACGGTCCTGCCAGTAGCTGTCCACATCCACGTGTAATGTCCAATCTAGTCTCCGTCTGTTTAGCAGCAATGTTTAAACTTTTCGAGAAGAACTCCAACAAATCACTTACCTCTACCGTTAGTATGGAAAGCATTCATCTGAAAGAGATCCCCTATGATGAGCAGCTACTTTGTTATTTAGCAATTTTTGATACCATGTGAGTTCTCCGAAAAATATTTAAAGGGAAACGTCCAGCAGATTGGGAAACAATATTAAAAATAAAATACTTATATTTTCCCACGTACTTATCAGATCTGAATTTGAAGACTGGAGACCTAGCCTTGCACAACTGTTTCAGCCCATACCCTTTCCAGACGAGGCCTTAAGCAATCCGCTCTTCACCAGGTAAGAATTTTTAACATGGAATGTCAAGTGATAAACGTCTATGAAAAGTCTGTGATACATATATTCCTAGAAAGACACCAACTGCTATATGGTCAATTTTAACGGATAATAATTAAGTAAAAGGAAAATTTCTACGTTTTAATTTGTTAATTGCAATTGGAGATGATTGTAAACTAAAGCAAACAATACAAGCCATGTAAAATAAAATCATGTAGGGCTGTCTTAAACTAAACGGACACTGGAATTGAAAGTCCCGTTTTGCTTTAAATTAAAAAGTTTCCATCTCTGTAGCTTTGTAGACGTCATTCTGGGCTACTATTATTTTTTTCTTTGATGAAATCCCAGAAAATTCGCTTGGTATATCCATTATCAAACTCATCTCATTAGTAAAAAGGAAGAGAGAAGCAAGTACATGTGTAATATCTTTTCAAGTTTAGTATACATCTTTACGGATCTTTTACACAACTAGCTCCACTCTCTTATGAATAGCTGATTAATTCACAAGAATATATTATTTAAATTACCCTGTTAAATCCGGAAACATTTCATTTGCACAACTATAACCCGTTTTTTAGTCTGGCGTTAGCCGTCAGTGCAACACAATAATATCTCTGCTCCATCTGTTTTGCCACCCTTCGCGCTTCATTGATCATCATGATCATACTTTCACCGAATCCGAAAATAAAGAGAAAATCCTTGTTGATGAAGTTTTAAAACAGTTAATTCCTTTTTTATGTTGTAACTTTCAACGAAAAGTGGGGCAACTTAATCCAAATCCTTCGCCATTAGTCTTCTGAAGATGATAAGGAAAAAATAACCTCCGGGATTGCATAATATACAGCAAATACATAAACGTGACTAGTAGACTGTGACTGTACCATATGCATGGTAGTTGTTTTGAGATGCTTGAAATATTTTTAGTTGATTATCATTGTAAACCCCACCTTGCTTTGCGCAACTAATTGGCAAATTCCGTAATAAAAGTTTATTGATTCCACATTCAACCGAAAGGCACTCATCTTGGTCAGGTTGGTTTTAGGCAACTTCCCCCGTACGGCAGCGAAAAAGTCACATTTTGGCCTTAAGCCTTCTTGCTCATATTTACTTTGTGGTGAATAATGAACGGGCATATTTGTTTTGTTAATTACGCCCCACATAAAAT
The DNA here is from genome assembly GCA_034696905.1 of Lepidocyrtus violaceus. Classification (NCBI taxonomy): domain Eukaryota; kingdom Metazoa; phylum Arthropoda; class Collembola; order Entomobryomorpha; family Entomobryidae; genus Lepidocyrtus; species Lepidocyrtus violaceus. The sequence goes on from JAQGAI010001590.1 coordinate 5,045, forward strand.
TTTGCCTCCCCATGACATAAACCTTCCCCATTTATTACGGAACATAAAGGGAAAGAGCAATGTTTCGTAGCCCAATCCTATTGACTTAATAAATAGAATAGATTTTACCTATATGTTTTTCTTGGTAAACACACAACCATTCTAGTCTGGTTGGATGGAGTGCACAGGGCAAAGTTGTGTATAGCTAGCCGCAACTACAAGCGTCATCTCCTTCCAGGAGGACACTTGAAAGGAAAGCAAACAAAAGAGTGAAAGCAGACTCATTAAACCGATGACTGTGTACTTAGGTATATGTATCTACTATATTGTAGGAGGATTATTGGCACATAGATTCCTATTGAGAGAGAGGACCGCAGAACTTTTTTTGAGGAAAAACTCGAGATAGTTTTACTCATCGAAAGTGTTCCATTCTCATAATGTCTTTTTCCTCTGTCCTCCTCCTCTACCCCTTCAATTTTATCGACAATCTTCATATAAGTATACAACTGTGTACCTATTTCGCGGTTGAGCCAAGCAATCATGGGAAATATTGGAAGATTGAATTCTGGGGAGACATCCGATATAAAATGCAACCACGGAGAAAGTGAGAGGTTCAAGTTGTTTGCCTTATGAATCCCACATCTCTCTAGGACCATGACAAACAACCGATGTACATCTGTATGTAGTATTTGTGCTTGTACACTGATCGGGAGTAATAATAGAGAAGGCAGATGTGTTGTAATGTAATGAGGATGTAGTTGTGTGGTATTATTGCAAAGATTACATTTTTACCAGAATGTTCCCTCTTTCCCTACCTCCCGCAAATCTATGAGCTGGCCTGGAAAAAATGGAGTGAGTTCTTCCAGAGCCCTTTTTCAGATTGTATTTTAGTGGAAGGATCCCTTTTTTGTTGGCTTTAGTTTCAACAAGGATTTATTGAGAGGCCTCATTTAATCCCGAGGAAAGGATTTCATTCACTCAATCTCTTCCAAATAACAGAAATATATACATCTACTGCTATGTATTGTCTACAGGGAAGTTTGTGGAGTGTGCGGGCTTGCTCATCTTCTTGTTTCGTATGGCTATACACTCACACCACACTCTCATCCAACCGCAATTTCGTCCAAGATTTCTCATTAAAACATGTCGCTCCTTTCAAGGAGACTCTTTTTCTTGTATGAGCCGGGTTGTTCCTGAGAAAAGTGAAAGTGGGAAAATGAGATAGAATGGAAGGGGGAAATACATAGAAGAGCCTTTCTTTTATTATCTTACTTGCTAACTATTTTCTTCTTCTCCTACTTGGGCTTGATTTTCTTTTTTTTGGCTCCAGCTTCAGCTGTTCATTGTTTCTTTGCTGTAATTTCTCCTCCGGTCTTTAGTCTCTCTCTTTTTCCTCAGGTTTTTTTTGGCTTGCTTTGTGATATGTGACTTAAGTTTAATTCTTCAAGAGAAAATTGGTGGATCCTTCTATAATTTATAGATTGTTTTTTGGGAAGCTTCATTATAAAGGGCTTAAATGGTGGAAGTCAGGGCTGCGCTGGTTTCCTCCCCCAAAGAATCCATCAGTTAGGGATTTCGGCAATTTAAATGGGATGATGATACAGACTCACAAGATTAAATATCCGCAACCGACACTACAATGTCACGTCAACAGTCACGAGCCAAATGATTTTTCAGACGTTTGATGTATAGACAATAGGTCACTAAAAGTAGGTAAAGTACTAGGTATGATTTGACTCATTTAAGTAAATCACTCTACTAAAACTGAGCGCAGTATTTTTTGGGATTGGGAATTCCCTCATATCATCAGTAATATATAGGTGCATATATACCTAGACTCCGAGGATCCCAGCCCATCATTTATCTCCGTTTGGCATAGCCAATTCTCCAGGGTTGACATAAAATAATGTCTTTAGTTTTCATATATCTTGGTCCTAATAATAACAAATCGTATTAGTTCCGTGGGAGTACATCCCTTCCAAAGTGTTATTGTTCCTGTGTCAAAGTTCTGGAAGCAAGAAGAATCCTCCGAGATGTTACCACACATGGGATATTATACTTTTCATCTAATTTTTCCTCCACTTTCTCCATGCTTTCGGGATAGGATTTCCAGATTAGAGCAGATCTCACAAAACCGTACATAAGGCAATACCTTATGTGAGATACTGCGCATTTACGAATTACACTTAATATTTAACATCAATCGTATATTTTATTTCCTTGAGATGGGAAATTACCATTAGGCATTAAGTACAGCTCCACTGCTCCTGCTGTCACAAATTAATGTCTGCAAAACAATCCCAAACAAGCACGGTATCCAATTCACCATAAAAATATTCAATGGCAAATATTGAGTGCGCCTATTTGTTTTCCATTCTCAGGGAGTACTTAGTAGTGTCTGTTGGTTATATTCGATCCAGGCAATATATAAATTTATTTCTTTTCAGTGGACAAACCCCATTCTGAGATCTCCGCTTTCCTTTTCTTAGTTGAATGAATGGAATGGCCCATTCATTTCTCATATAGATGGAAGTTCATTCAAAGAAAAGCTATAAACATTGAGTACACACACTTTCTCCCATTCATGTAATGAGTAGTGATAGTGCTTCCATTTTGGGGAGGAATATCCCAGAGAATAAAAGAAGGAAATAAAAAATTGGAAAGAAAAGCATCCAAATAACTTCTGTCCAAAAAGTAAATGGCACACAAGACAGTGGCCATATATAAATTTCTCTTTTCATTTTTGTTCCCTTTTCTCCAGAATTTTATTTGTGTGGTTACTTTATATGTTATGTTATGTTATTATGAGGAAGAAAACAAGAGTAGTTATTGCTTAGAGGAGAAATCAAAATCATGACCTGACAGAACTGAATTCACTTCGTTTTTATGGTATACGTACGTCTACGAGCAGTAATGAAACTTTTGAGATGGATACAAAAAAAACAAAGCATTATTAAATGAAATAGATGGATGGCCGCCAATCGTTTGTATGTAACAGATATAAATGTGATGACCTCCCTGGTTAAGAGGATGCACTCTATCCCTTGATCACCCCCTAATAAGAGTTGTGTGAATTGTGCCCATATTCGTGTAATAAAAAAAGTTTTCTTCCGAGCTCATTACTGATTACCTCGACTTTCCCTTCCTGGAAGAAGCCAAACTTGGTTCGGAATATTGCTAGAAATTTTGGATTCGTTATGAGTTCCGATAAAAATCGGTGAAAGTTTTTAGGGGAATGGAAGGGCAGGCATACGTACCATCCACTTTAATCTTATCTATGGCTAATCATTCTTTATAGGAATTACAAATCCTGCACGCACAATAGTTTTTTTTTTGCTTATTTTCTTGTTCCATTCACGGAAATAGGAAAGGGCTTGAAGGAATTTTTTTCATTGATGTAAACGTGATTTGAAATAGGACCCTGGAGTGCTCTATAGTTTTGTTTCAAGTTCAACAACAGTTGTTGGTTACTAAACAATATACTACACACTCCTTTTTATTTAGAATACATAAAAGACCACCTCAAATTCCATTTTATATCGTTGTCTCACATAGATTTGTACGGGAAAAAACATTGAACTTTTCAACCTTTATCAGGACTGCTGAGAAACACTCTTTCAAAAACATTTGTTTAGCTTGAAACCGTCTTTTGTGGAATTGTATTTACTGCCTACAATTTTTCATTGATTTTGAAGTGAATTGAAAGGACGTTTGTTCGATATTGCTTAAAGCGCCTTTGTTTAAAAAAAAAAGAGAAAGTACTTTTCTCCGGCAGGCAATCAATGTCGAGGGCACAAAGACAAAAAAGAAAATGTCTTCAATCTTTGTAAAGTAAATGGAGGAGGATTGGCGGAGCCGAGCCTAGGGATATTTGTAAAACAAAGCAAAAATTGAATTGAATAATCGATTATTTTTCTTGGCACAGTCGTCTAGTCAGTTTAGCGTAATGCTTCCTCGTCTGGAAACTGAAGAAAACTCTCTGTGTTTGATGTTGAAATTCTGTTAGTTCATCTCTTAATTTATGATTAGGCCTTGAATACTTTTTTGAATGTTAATAGAGTGGAAGTAGTAATAGCATTTGTAACGGTTAAATTACTTTCATATTTCCAAACACTTATGTCGTCATCTGAATATCCTGTCGGGAACGGAAATTGGTAAAAGTTTACTAAAAATGATGTTCCAAATTTTACGAAATCCTACATTAGCTATTCCATTGTGCAAGCAAATGATGGCAGAGGGTATTGCAAAACCGAAAAAGTTTTGCACTTGCTTAACTAAGGGGTTTTACAAACTGAAGCAGAAAGGGCGAAAATATTGCAACGTTTTCCCAAAAAACTCCTTAACAGATACGATATACTATTACGTAATACAGTGGATTTGTATAGGTAGTATGCAAATTTGAAACGAAATAGCGATGATGAAGACAAATCGTTAAAGAGAGCTTTATGAATATGGATGAAAATACAATTTACTAATCAGTTAATTATTTTAAGCATTTCAGTATTGAGGAAGTTTATTTCATAGATGAAATCTTTAGATTTGGTATAATATTTCAAATATTGTAATATTGTGTGGTTTTTGCAGGAGTCTGTCTTCAGTGATTAGACGAATTGGGACGGATCACCGATGTGAAGTTCATCAAATGGCACTTGGGATACGGGACGGGAAAGAAGGCTGGTTTCATTTATACGCACCTTCCAATCAAGCTTGTTTTGATGATGGGGGAATGTGGGGCATGATGGTAAGTTTTATTGAAATGTTTCCTTAGTTGAAATGAAAAGTTGAAGCAGCTCATTTTGCATTACAGGATTTTATTTCTGAACTTTTGAATTTGTTCTTTTATTTTTTAGCTGGAAAGACTACTAGCATGTTGCTGCCGGAGAAAACGCTTTTTGTCACAATTAGGAGGGAAGTTGTTAGGAAGTAGTATGCTACTGGCTCTACGTGAGAATGCGGCAGCACAAGAGGCACTTTGCCTTCTTCTTGAGTGGCAACTTGTCCAAAGTGATGACCAGCGTGTTCAAATCGCTACAACCCTTCAGAGTACACCCACCGGAAGTGCCAATTACCTTGCTCTCTGCAATCGACAACTTCATCTGAAAGAACTGGTGAGTTTAAATAATCAGTTTATGTGTACAGCATTTAAAGACTCCTATTGATAAAGGGGAGGGACAAGATTGAGAGGCACTTTCAAGGGAAAATTGGAACTGACGTAGGATTACATGTCACTTAATTTGTTCTGATTCGATAATAATGATTCAATCTAAATAAATTTTCGTCGGAAATTAAATCAAATAATAAAAGTATACGTTATCAGAACCCTTTGAAAAGGTGACGTGTATTGGATTTAGAGAGTTGCAGCAAACCTGAACCTTCTGCTACAGACCTTAATTGAATCGTGATGTGTATAAGGCATGTCATCCCGTCATATCTCCAGCGACTTTAAATTGAGCTCACGGGAGAGATTTTTAATGTTTTCTTTATTAAATTCCTTCTTTTCCCCCGCTTCCAGCAACAAAAAGGTGGACCCAGGAAGCTGACATTACCCAGCCGGAGCACGGACAAGGATTTGGCAAAACTCCTCAGTTGCGGCTCCTTTGGGAATTTGGAATGCTTGAGTTTAGCTTTTACCCAGGTGACCAGTGCGTGCGCGGAACAATTAATCAAGCTTCCTTCTCTTCGCTATCTCAATTTATGGTGCACTCAAGTAAGTTATAAAAAAACCTTCCTTCAAAAATATAATCCTATTTTTATATGGGGCACGTTGAGACTCAAAAACACAGACAACAGATGGGATGAGCAAGAAGAAAAAAAATAACGAAGCACATAACATGAAACACGCCAGATATCCTCCGACCAGTTCATTTTCTTTAGAGAATTTCTTCCTCTGAAACAGACTTCATTATTGTGTTGGCACAGTCCGAGGGAAAAGGAAATGGCAGTGATTTTTCATAGAAATGAAGCTTCCAAATGAATTCATTGGAAAGGGGGCCGAAAAGACAGTTGCGTGCGGACTCCACACAGCCAGTCCCATTAGCCTCCATTTCTAAACAATAAAACCCGAATGTAATGCCCTATCTGACCAGTTGGAGATGGATAGGGAGAATGAGCAGAAGCGACATTCCCTGAGAAATTACGGGGAATGATGCTTACTCTTCCGCTTGATGAATCCGTCCAGAGAGAGGTCCAGAGATAAGTATTAGTGTTCTCTCTTCCCTTTCAAGATTTTTTCCTGCAGATGCGTCACTACCGGTGGGAAGCGTTGTTTTCCCCGCTTCCCTTTTAGCTTCCTCTCACTTTCACATCTTCTCTTCTTCTGGAGGATCGAAAAATTATAGGGAAGTACAGGAAAGGTCCCTTTCATATGAGAGAGGGATATATGGGAGCAAATGCTCATATATCAGCACATTTCTCAAAGTATGTGAAGAAATTAATAGTTTTGAAATAGGAAAACTTTTAACCGTGCATTTGTCCATGTTTGCGTATAAAATCCTAAGGATGAATAGTTTCTAGATGTTCAGGGTCCTATACAAGTGTATAATAATATAGATACAGTTGGCCGGGAAGAGTGAACAATGCCCAAAAGTTGAATTCAAAGATTACACCATGACAGGTTGGATAAGATTGAGGAAAAAAGGGGGGACAGCATAGGCAATGGGTGAAAGCAAGAAGAGGAGCAAGCACTATAACTCTGAAGGAATTCTTCCAGCATCACTTGTAATTGTGTGGGAAGGAGTGAGGGCATGTATGAAGGCTTAAGGTGTAAAGCCAGCCGTGAAATAGATTTGGGACCTCACAAACAAACGTTTCATACTTTTCTGCTTTCCCCTGACCCATTTTAACGTGGATGTTGGATAGGTATAGATACCCTAAATTTATACACTCACTATATGGTATTATAAGTGACTAGTGAACCGGCAAGATGTTATTAGGAGGAGACCTTAATCGGTTTTCGAAACAAGTTTGAAAAATGGTTCAATACTTGGGAGAAGACGGGCTAATTTCTAAAACTTCAGTTAAGAGGAAGAGAAAATGCTTCTGTGCCGGGGAGATTAGCAGCATGCTATTTCACTCCGGCTCCCTCCCAAAATGCTTACACTTATTGCACAATTACACACTAAGCTCAAGGAAGCAGTTGCCGTTAAGTTTAGTTTAGTGAAAAACCGTTTTCCCCTAATGTTAGTGAGTTTGTAAAATCTCTATGTTATGTCTACAGTCAGCTTGTAAATTTTTTAGGGTGAAATTTATTAAATAAGAGAGAGAGGGAATAACTGTCAAAGCCGGTTAGAATCATCTTAACATGCAAAGGGAGCTCATTGGGAAATAATTTTAATTGATTCTTCCACGCAACAAATAAGGTACCTAATAGGTACTACCAATTTAACTACACGAGCATGGGAAAAGTCTTCAAGTTTTAGGCTCTCCATTCGTCAGAAGAATATTTTCGTTTGAAACTCTGATGGATCGCTTGCCACTTTTACCAGCGGAAAACTTGATTTGCGAAAGAAGAAACTTAGGAAAGTCCATCCTTGTCAAGGAGAATGCTTCCCTGTTCTGCCTAACCTCAATTTATCACACTTTATTGTGACTATCAAATTCCATCAAAATAAGAAGTCAGTGTTCACGGGGTAAACAATTTCTATTTCTATTTCAAAGTACTTTTCAACCAGGGTTAAAAATTGATGGTTCGGGTCATGCATACAATTTGAGGGTTATTTTCCACGTTTCCCTCATTATTCACTATGAAGATTTATATTATTATGTCAAAATGACTAAAGGGGAAGAACGGGACAAAGAACTGCTCCTTTTGTAACTTGTCTGAAGTCTGGAGGAAAATTGGATTGATGGGAAAAGTTGAAGCGTTTTTGAGCTGCCAAAAAATGTACACTTTTCTTAGCATGGTTGAAAAAAAACAGCAGCATCGAAAAAGAATTCACAACTTTTGGAAACTTGGAGGAGAAAGGAGGTGAAAGTAGTGAAAATCATTTTTCACAGTGGGAGGTTATGTAGACGTTTTAAATTTATAGAAAAGGGCATCCATCCACAAGATGAATTATGAATTGATTGATTACTATTATAGCCCCTTTTGAAGTGAATTGAATCGTATTACTTGTATACAATATTTGTTTATGATGCCATTGATGACCTCATTTTATTTATGTATGACAATCTTCTCAATTTACAGTTTGGTGATGCCGGACTCCAACTCATTTCGGAGCATCTTCCCAACCTCCAAGTGCTAAATCTTTGCGAGACCCCCGTAACGGACAAAGGTCTGCTGTGTCTAACATGTAAGTTGTCGTTGTCGGGAAGGAAGTTTTTGCCAGAGTGCAAAATACTTTCTCCTCAAAATTAATTAAAATCGTTGCAAGCTTTCTAATTTGATTTGATTCAAAGTTTAATCTCCCATTATCTTTCCCCTTTCAGGCATGACAAGTCTCCGAAAGTTAAACTTAAACAGTACCCACTTATCCGCACAAACTTTTGAAAGGCTGAAGAAGCAATTACCAGCTCTCAAGGAGATCGATGTACGCTACACTGATGCCTGGTAGAACTCTGGAGGAAACACTAAGCTGAGGGAAAGCAGACAAAGTGTGACTACCCAACAGCGTGATGCTTCTTCCTGCTACCGGCAATATGAGACTAAAAAACTGATTTCAAAACAATTATAAACCGGTGACAGTTCATGAAATTGGAGGAGTTTTAACCCCTTCCGGCCTAAAACAAATTGTTCATGGAGTAGACAACTGTTAACTAACTTCAGAAAATTACATTTTCAATTCCTTGTAGTCTTTTGAAAAGATTCTAAAAATCCAAGATATTTCAGTTTCATTATAAAAGGACTAAACATGATTTTGAAATCAGGGCTGCCCAGAGAAATTATTAGTACGTAGCATTCATTAATTACGGTAATATATAAGTACTCTCTATTTCATCGTCAGTTAATCTCCTATTTTATGCAATTAGTTGTAAGTATTCAGCCTGTGTATGTAAGCAAAGGTCACAGATGTAAGTAACGTGTATACAATCAAAAACTATAGTAAGTAAGTTTTTTCAATGTTGGTTTTTTTTGCATTACTTTACTCCTATGTAGATTGAGGAGACTGGAAATGAATATAATCAATCCATTTGTACGACTTTCTCTCTGCGACGAATCTGTAAAGAAAGCAGCAAACGTGAGGTAGATTTTTATGTGTGATGACGATTCTTTATAGGTAAATGTGATTTTAAGTTTCTTAATATGAAACAAGGGAGGTTGATTGTAATTGTAGCTTT
>JAQGAI010001591.1:0-14298 GCA_034696905.1 Lepidocyrtus violaceus
ATTTTTTTAGCATCTTTGATCGCTGAAAAATAAATATAAAAATCTTGATTTCCTTTACGCACCTTTGACTGCATACCGATGATGATGGTTGTGATGTTGGAGGACAAAATGTTGAAGAGGACGTTGACGTAATAATACGTATTCCAACGCTTGACTCTGACAGGTTTTTCTCGGTCCAACGAGCCCTCTCCCTTTGGCATTCAGTGATATGTGAAGAAAATTGGCGGGTTTAATTCTCTCCCTGCATGATTCTATCCAGCCAGGCTTTTCCTCCCTAGTAGAAGTCTTTCACTCGCTCCTCTTTCCTCTCTCGTCGTCTCCTCGTCCCTTCTCATCCAAATAAATTGTGCTCCTTTGTGTTGGAAGTTTAGTGAGGGGAAAATAAGGGAAAAGGAAGAAAGAAAATGTTGTAGTGCGAGAGAGAGAGAGAGAGAGAGTGACGGGAGGAGAACCAATCTCCGGAGTCTAGTGGGGTTCCTGAGTCTAATTTTCTGGGATGTTGAAATTTTTTTTTAGGCTTTTAGTTGGCAATTTTGTAGGATATTGAGCCTGCTCACGTCAAGGGAATGAATGGTGGTGATGTGGCGTTGGATATGGCTTTCCCTTGTCGGATTCACCGACCCGTCATCCATCCAGTCATTATTCGTTAGAGCTTAATGATATGTGGGATAACGCTCTATGTAGCTTTTATTTTGTATCCCCGTCGTCTCGTCTACTCTCAAAGAATTGTATGGCATGAGTAGTTTGCATTTGTTAGTTGGTGGATAATTGCAAAACTTTTTATTTCCATTACGTTGATGGAGATGCATTGATTTGAAGTTTGAATGTATTTCTAAGATTGAATGTATTTGATTGGGAGATAAACTGAGATGATTGTACTGTTTCAAATGCAATGTGTAATGATGGTTTCCTTAAGGTATGCAATAATTCGGGATGCTTTTTTAGAAAGAATTGGAAATTCTGCTGTTTTTAAAATCTACTTTTTTTCAAATGGTATCAGAAGTTGTTTTCCATTTTTTTTCATACACTTTTGGATTAAAACTATTTAGGTATGGATAACTAAATTTTTTAGGACCTATCAAATCAAAAACTATATTTGTCCGTAGTTTATATGAAATATATTGCGGGTAAACTGTTAATTTGAAGGTAAAATTGATTATTGGCGCAAGTATTTCCTTCTCCAACTCTTAGACATTTTTGGTGGCTAACATGACTAAAATAGCTTTGAAAATATTATAGATTTGATGTAATAAAGCTATTCACCACACATTGTATTGCGTTTTCCGTGCTCATTGATACCGTTTTATTGTTGCAAAATAAATATCTTAACCGTATCACTTCGATCACCTATTTCAAATAGGATTCGTAAACACAACATTTCTTCAGACTTCTGTGGTAACATTTAAAAAGTTCACAAGGATCAAAGAAAGTGGGCAGAGGAAAAGGGTTTTCCAATCATCATCATTCCTATAATAATGATATAGCAATAACATTTCAAATCCAAATTTTTAATGAATTTAGTTGAGCCATAAAGTAATTGCGTGGGGAATACATTGTCAAATTATTCAGAGTCCAATAATAGAGCATTAAAAAAATAAGCAAAACATTGAACATACCTATATTATGAACCTATGAACCATATCGTATTCAATAATATTTCCAGTAAAATATGTATGCTATATAATCAGCTTCACACTTGGCCAAAAAAAATCTCATCTGAAAAACTATTTTTACCAGTATGTTCGTACAAACCTGAACATTTCTTGTCAACAATGTCACAGACACTAGTCATAATAGTCATGTTATGCTTCCAAAATTGTGAATTGGTATAATGAAATACATTTTTTTGTTTGGGCTTTTCTATATTATCCATTTCATATTGCCCCATGTAATGTGACAGTATGGCAACTAAACTGATTTTTTTTTTCATTTTCTTTTCCTTCTTGATATTTTACAGGAGTAGTAGCAGGGAAGGATTCTGACTCTTCATTCGATGTCTCATTTGGGGCCTCCAACTCAGTCCCAGTATTCGACTTAACGGACGATGACGATGATGATTTTAAGCCTACAAAGCGCTCTCGACTTTCAAGAACTTCCACTGTAATTTTTTAATTCATAAAAGATTGCTTTGAGGGGAATAAAATAGTATTTGATGTAATGATCCCATCATCATGATTTTTCTTGTTCTCCTCCTTAACTGTGATTTTTAATTCCAAACCAGGACAAGAACCGATCCTCAACGTCTTTAATGGATTCATCCGATTCAAGTATTAGCTTCGAAGTTCCCAAAGTAACTTCCACAGCCCAGGGAAGGCAAGAAGCTCAGGCAAATGAGGAGAGCCCTTACTTTGTCCCATGTGAACAGAAGCTCACGTAAGGATCCCATTTTACTTCAAGTACTTGTTTGATCTATGTATGCCCAAAGTACAAATCAGTTGCTATGAATTAATTTACATGTATTTTTGAAATTCCCCAAAAAAAATCTTCTAGTGTCCCGAAAATCTTTTTCGGAACTCGTACCCACAAACAAATTGCTCAAATAACGAGGGAGCTTCGCAAGACTGGCTACAAATCTGTGAGGTAAGGAAAACAAGTTTTTTGATGAGTTTTCTATGGCTGGCTAAAATTTACTACATGTAACGCAGTATTGCATAATGTTGTTGATATTGATGATGATGATGATGCATCAATGCATTGACAAAACGAGAATATTACGTACTAATGGCAAGTAAATGGAAGTAGGTTTTTATCAATCCGCTACAACCCTAATTTTCTTCACGGTGTATGCAGGCTCATGCTCATTTGCACGGGAACCCTTGAACAACGGGTTTTTTTATTATCAAAGAAAAGAAGTGTTTTTGTTTAAAAAAATATCTTTGCCCTTTGTGCCGGGGCAAATAAGATGTTTTATTATTTTAGAGCAGATGCAATTTTCTCTCAGCCCATGCTATACTCTTATACATATTGCTTACCCAAAGCATTCCATTTTGTGTATTTTATCTTACCGATTTTGCCTCGAGGCCCAGTTCATGCCCAAGTAAAAACAAAGAGACAACAGTGAACAAAGTTGTGTTAGGCATTTTAGGCATTGTGTGGAAACGAAGTAGGTTGGTATATTTTCTTTTTAGATGATAGTGCTGTACAAACAATTTAGATGTAAAATTATTTTTATCTACCGGAGAAATGTTCTCGGCTGGATGAAGACACAAACAATGACAGCAGAAAAGACAATATAAACGTGGTTTTTTGAATTGACTGCTCGTAGCGAAATTATTTCTTGGTTCGTGAAGCTTATGCATGCGCTTAATGCTGCGTCGGGAAAAGAACATCCAGGCCAACTGTTTGTGCTTTAGGTTCAAAGTTTATTAGTTCCCATCTTTGTGTAAGCTTAATATTCAAGTTAATTATTAGACAGTTTTTCATCATCAATGGCGTGCTAGGAGAACAAAGCTGATATCAATTTTGAAGGCTGAAGTAGTGAGAAAAATGAAAATCAAAAGTTGTGTTAATAGTTGTGTCCTTAAAACATGTAAGTCGTTGTTGTCACTTTTTTAAATGTACATTTAAAAAACCTGTTCTCACTGCTGTAAAAATCGGATGCAGACTAAAAAAAAAATAGTCGTATTTTTCTCTTCTAAATTCTCCATGAGTTCTCCCTTCTACAAGACTAGTAGAAGTAGGAAAAGGGAATAAAGATCACGATGAAGCTTACGATTAACCAACTCTAAACTGGGCCTATGTTCCATCCACAAATTCAGAGAGTAGGTGACGGGATTGGGGGAATATGATATGCATCCCTGCCTATTTCAGATTCTGTAGTTGACAGTATCTTGTTGCGCGTTTGAGTTTGTGAAGTAAATGTAAATGTCCTCATAACTTTTACGTAAATGCAAAATATTTTAATATTTAGTCCTCCCAAAGCGAAGAAGCTCTCAGTTTCCTCATGAATTTTTTACGCGAGGATCAAACTGATTCCTTTCCAGGGAATAAAAGTGAAATAATGTCTCTTGAGGGTACAATGATGTCCTGCCGTAGATACTGCCGAAGCAAGCGGCTTCCGCTTGAAAAGTACTTACAATAGTGGAGGCAGAACTATAGACATGATTATTATTATTATGGATTACGAGTCTAAAAAGGCGATATAATTATATGGCTTGTTAAAAAGGATGATATGAATGGTAGTGAGAGGGGACACAACAACAAAACGAGCGAGGTAGGAATTCATATTAATTTACTCTGACTCATCGCCAACCTCATCCAGAGCTCCTTTCCAAACTCATGCATTGTAGTGGAGGATTGAAGCATTACAGTTTGGGCTGATGAGCTCTCAAGAGTCTGATTGTACATCCCCAGATGGATGTATATATATTACGTATAAGTTGAAGAAAGGGATGAAAATTTTGTGTGAGATTTTCAAAAGACGGAGAAGGATGATGATTTTTATGGAGAGAGAGAGAGAAAATCGCTTTCATTTCGAGTGGTGCTACAGAAGAGGGACATTTTTTTTTGATGATGATGATGAAAGCTTTGGAAGCAGTGAGACGAAATAGGATTTGAATTTCAGATTTTTCTAATTTCTATCTCTCTGCAAGCAAAATGGATGATTTCGTTGAAAATGACAGATTCTGCTCACAAAGTGAGATGATAACTCCCTCGTTGTAACGTAACTTTATTTCGGTATTGCTGTGCTGCGTAGAAAATGTATGTTGGCATTGTCAAGAGAGTTGTAAATTAGTTAATAAACTTAATCAATTATAAAGTAGCTTGAATTTTGAAAATAAAATAAAATATAAAATATCTTGAATATGTACAATATATACTGGGATAAAGAAATTTTTATAGAAACTTTAGGTTTTTTTTTAAATAAAAAATAATAATAATAATTCCATTAAAAATTAGCGTTGGGTTGGGATGCTGAGATTATGTAAGGCTTGGTTACTTTATATAATGGAAGCCTAGTCGGATTCAGAAGTTACAGTGGGATTCGATGAAAGGGCTCCCCAAAATCTACAACTTCTATAGTTAGGCCACCGCGTCGGGATTTAAAGCATTATGAATTTCATTTCATGCTGGGACAGTCCCCATTTTTTTAGGACATCTTTCGCTTGGATGGAGTTGAATGCGGATGAAAGTTTCATTGGGGAATGAAATATGCCAAACACTTGGCTTGGCTTCGTTGACTTGCGTCGATATCATGTTTTCCCCTTATGTAATGAAGTAGATGACAGGTTGCTTTTTTGTCATTGGGATGATGGGATTGGTGGTGGTACATTGGATTTATTTGGGAACCCTTGTGCAGCACACGACGACTATTGTGTGTGGATTGCAGAGGGAGATGAAAGGGGATTGTATGTTGTAGCTTAATTAATTTTTTTGAGTGTTGAAGTCTCTACTATATACTGCTTCATTTTCCAATGGAGCGTGACATCATCATCATCATCGTACGTAATAATGAACTAAAAATTGTATTTTAATTTGTGTAGATTAAAAGGAAATCACTACCCATTTTAAATCCCAATGGGGATTACATATCTAGACTAGATAGCTAACCATGCTCAGATTTATATTTCAATCATTAAGGGATGGGACTATGTTTATGTTCTACATTGCCATCCCTCCAATGCTGCATTACTTTTTAATGAGACTTATTAATGTTAATAATGCTCCTTTTAAATGAACTGTACTATAACCAGTGTTTTTTTTTAATTAATTTAGATCTGTTGTATTGGCAAGTCGGGATCATACTTGCATTAACCCAGTTGTGGAAAAATTGTCAAATAAAAATGAAGCTTGCAGGGAGCTGACGCAAAATGTTTCAGGAAAGGTAAGTTATCATTGTAGCTTAATTTAATTTTTTTAAATCGACAATTAAAAAATACGGCGTAGTTGAACTCAATATTTGTAAAATTAAATTGTTTTCTTAGGGAGGATGTATGTGGCATCAGGGTTCGCGAAAGTTGGCCAGTTTTCCGGCACTGGGTTCCGTTGGCCTTTCTCCTGGATATGATTTAGAAGACCTTGTTAGGGTTGGTCGACAGGTATGACGGTTTGCAAAATTTATTTAATAGTTGGGTAAAATAAGCAGTCAATTAATTAAGTTTTTATATGTACTTTTTTGGTATTTATTTCAGTACAAATGTTGCCCGTACTATGTCACCCGGTTTTTGATGCAGAATGCGGACATAATATTCTGTCCTTATAACTACATGATTGATCCCTCTATCCGGAAGTCTGTAAGTAGTTAATTTTCCCGTCTTCTCTTTTTTGTTTTGTATAGTTTTTACATAAATGTGTTTTGCCTTATTGCAGATGAACTTGGAGCTTAACGGACACGTTCTGATCTTTGATGAAGCGCATAATATGGAGGACGCCTCAAGGGAAGCTTCAAGTTTCTCTTTGAAGCAGGATGAACTGCAGCAGGCCATGCAGGACTGTGAAAAAGTCGGTAGATGTGGAACTGAGCCATATGCTCATGCCGAAATAGTGAGTAATTATTATGTCGAATTTTTATTTTATTTTTAAGTATTAATAGGAATTCACTTTAATTGTGGATATTTATCTGACATTTCAGTCCAACTTCTTGTCACATCTTAGCCAATGGATGGATAACCAGTCTCCTCATCTTCAAGAAAAGTCTTTCAATAGTTCAGGAAAATGTTGGAATGGAACAGAATTTCTTGGCGTCACTCACAATTTTGGCTTGACCGAAGAAAGGTTTAAACTTGCTGTGGTATGTTTTCGAACATGCGTAATAGTAATTACTGAATTAGTTTGTTTATAATTACTAAATTTATAATTCGTTGATGTTATTCCATTCTGTAGACATATTTTGATTCAATCCGGGCTCAGCGGGACGCACAAATTGAAGCATTGAAGGAACGAGGGGCAAGATTCTTTGACGAGAAACCAGTCATTGGCCAGCAAACTATTTCCGTCATTGAGAATGTTCTCCGATTGTTTGTTGAGCTAACTCGAGACAGTGGTCGGTTCAGGGACGACTTCCGAGTTGCCATGTCGAAGGACACTGTGCGGAAGCGAAGGGATGGGAACGCTGGCCCTTTTCGGACTGCTCAAGTCCTCAGTTTACATCTTTGGTGCTTAAGCTCTGCTGTTGCATTTGAAGTAAGTATTTAAAAACCACTTGAAATCATGCATAATAAGTTATATTGCCTATTCAAAGGATGCAATTTATAAATGTGCATTTATATTTATTGTAGGTTCTGAAGAAGGCAGTACATTCTATTGTGTTAACGTCAGGTACGTTATCGCCGATGCAGTCTTTTGAATCAGAACTTGGAACACCATTTCCGCTAAGGTTGGAGGCAAATCATGTCATTCACGACTCACAGGTATCATTTTAGCAGCTAATTTCATTTAAAATTAGGGATATTATTTATTTGATGAGCTAGATATATTATAACATAACTTTTTATTCATTCTCGTGCTAAATTTAAGGTTTGGGCATCTGTGGTTGGAACGGGACCCAAAGGAGTCAACCTGAATGGCTCATATCAGAATACAGAGCAATTGACTTATCAAGATGAACTTGGCTCAATTGTCCTTCGCACTTGTGAAATAATGCCGCATGGTGTGTTGTGCTTCTTCCCATCTTACAGAATGCTCGAGACAATGAGCAACCGGTCAGTGATTGTTCTGATATAAATTATTATCGAAATAATATATATGAATTCTGAGATTATACATTATTTTCATTTTAATAATTTTATCTTGATTAATTTAGTTGGAGTACTACCGGATTACTGGACCGGATCAATGCCATAAAAACAGTAGTACTTGAACCCCGATCGGGTCCCGACATGTTCCAGGAGGCAATGGATACCTTCTATGGAGCGGTGCAAGAATCTTCAACAAGCGGAGCGGTATTATGCTCTAATTAACTTTTAACTTATACAGTCGTATTTTATCGCCCGAATTATAAAACATGCCTATTAATTTTTGTATGCTATGATCTTTCTAGAATGGAACTAAAACCGGTGCGTTATTTTTGGCCGTTTGCCGTGGAAAAGTTAGCGAAGGTTTGGACTTTGCTGATAACAATGCGCGTGCCGTTATTTGTGTAAGTTGCAAATAATAAATTAAATATTGTTGTTATTGGTATGATTAGGTATTGTTATTAGCGTTTGCGTAAACATCCGTATCCATATTTTACAGGTTGGCATACCCTTTCCGAATTATCGAAATATGCAAGTTGAGCTCAAGCGAGAATACAACAATAAAAACTTGAACAAGGGTCTCTTGAACGGAAGCGAGTGGTATGAAATTCAAGCTTTCAGGTATGTGATGCATACATATTTATAAAAAGCTAATATAGTTTTCAATAATTAGTATTAAATCTACGTATGTATATACTATGTTATATAATCCTAATTATTTGATGAAATAGGGCCTTAAATCAAGCTTTGGGAAGGTGCATTCGTCATCGTAAGGACTGGGGTGCCATACTGCTTATCGATGATCGATACATCCGAACACCCCGCTACAAGAACAGTCTTTCAAAGTGGATTCGATCTTCTGTAAGGCTCATATTGAACAGAACATTACTACAGTTTTAGAATCAGCGCCACGATGAAATGATAAGTTTACATATGTCTCATTTCAACCATTAATTGTTTTTTATAGGTGAGATCGTTTCCAACCTGGCAGTCCCTTGAAGATAGTCTAAAGCAATTCAAAAATGACATCAGTGACAACAAGGACCTATTACCGGATGAAAGCAGCTTCCTGGCAGGGGATCAGGATGAAAACAGTCTTCAAAATTGTGGTAGCTCTTGGATGGGTATGGAGAAAGATATTGGTCAGAGTAAATCCGGCTTTTCAGGGAGAGATAGCTCTTATCAAAGTGTCCCTTTTGCGAATAGTTACAGCAGCCCTGGCGGCAGTGTTGACGGCGATCTTACTTCAGCTAATCAAACAGCTATTCAAACTCTAAACAAAACTGACCAACAGCCCCATTCAGACTTGTTTAAGATAGAGCAAAGAAGCCCAAATAATTTTCTAATGCACTCTACCCCAGCTGGTATATTTAGTCGGAAGGGTAACAAAAAGAAAGGTATGAGTGATGAAAAGGTACATGGCATACCTTCAATGTTCGCTAGACAAAAGCAAAGGGCGCAGGCGTCACCTGGGGCTGGAAGTTTCGGTGAAATTCAGACTAGGTTTGACCCTAATCAACTTTCACTAGACAGAACCCCTACCACTGGAAACTCTAGTTCTTCTAGCGCCCGTACAAAACGAGCTAGGGATAAGAAACTCAATTTATAAATATAAAACTGTAACTAATTTGCCGGTGTGTAAAATCTAATTACCTACTCATTTTATTTTAGCCTTCTTTCATTATTTTAACTGGATTTACTTATATCCAACTGAACTGATGATAATTAATGTTTTCTTCGTTCTTTGTAAATTTTATTACGACTTTCAACAATGAAAGTTTAATTTTAACTAAGCTATGTTACTTTTGAGTTCATGTGAAAAATAAAAAATTATTAATTGGGTACATTGTAATCATCCCATCATATTACGATTTTTGTATTTTATTTTAGAATAGTAATAGTACATTAAACATTTATTATTACGTCTTATAATCCAATTGATGTTTCACAGGTAACAACCAAACACATTCGATCAATCAATTAGTCTACAAACTACTAAGTTTTACGTCAACCACAGAATTACATATATGACAGTAGTGAAAACAGCTCTATTTAACTACAATTAATCAACAGATATAGTTTCTACCTCCATTTATTATTACACTTTGAAAACATATATTAACTTACACATATTTACATCGCTTTAACAAAGACTGTCGAATTTAATTTCACTCATGATTTTATTTTAGATGATGATTTTAAAAATTAACAGCGAACATCAAAAGGAGCGTACCTAGTATATTTTTTGTTTAAACTGTACCTTATTATGTAATGCCTCTCCTCCCATTATTCACTCAACTTTTCAGTCTCTATTCCATTTTACAAAGTACGTAAATATCCGGTTTACTACATACATATTTAGGAAATTTAGGATTAGGAAGCTCCTTGGAGTGCTCTTTAACATTTGTTCGTTCCTTACACACCCCTTCAAAAATTGTACAGCTGCACACATATACTTTTTACATGATGACTTTAAATATAATCACAGAATCATAGAAGAAACTAATCTCATTCAACATAAAATATATATTCCTTTGAAAATGGGCGTAAGTAAAAGGTTAAAAGGGAAAAGTGATTTTAAAAAGATTTCTTAAAAGCTTGATTTATAACAAAAAAGGATTAAAATGTTCTTCTAGGTATATTTAATTAAAAATGGCAGTACAATTAGCAAAAATTGAAATTTTCTGGCACTGGCAGTGTACGGATATGGAACCACTGGGGGAACGGTTTCTGTCATTGCATTGTACAAGACTTCACTTCACACTACTCCATTAAGTATGATTAGTTTTTTTTTTCACTTGGAATGAGTTTAATTTGACAAGCAACGACAACGACTTTTAGTGAAAGTAAACTTAAGTATGGCAGCTTAATAACAACAATTGTCTTCGGCGGCAACAGATCATTCTAGATTAATGACAAGATAGAAAAAAATTACAAGATAAATCAGTAGAGTACACAAAAGTTAAAAATATATTTACAAATGATGCTTTTTTTGCATCATAAACGAGATATATTGTAAAAATGCATTAGTAAAAATGACACATTTTAATAACTTGTTACGGAGTTGAGGTTGGCATGTTTATCTTATCTGGAGTGAAAGTTCGGGTAAATTGTTGTGGCCGACTTTCGTAACTTATCTACCAATTACCAATTCCACTTTCTCCCTAAAATTGCAACTTTCAACCCGGGACAGGGAATTTTCTCAAAAAGGCAAACATAATGAGTTGTAAATCGTTGTAATAAAGTTGGTTCTAATTTTTCATCTCTGTTATTATCATAGTTAAACCGTAATACACGTACGTTTGCTTAAGTTGCATTGATCTCAATTTTATCTTTCGTGATACGAAAAACATAGATGGCGATTGTGACGTGTAAAAAGTCGGCGGACTTCAGCTATCAACGGAGATAGTTTCAATATTCTAATGGGATAAGATAAACTGCCGTTTATAAAACGTACACTCCCATCCATAACATTTAAATATAAATAGTCATCATTACAATAATAAAACAATAACAAGTAACTAAAAGTTAACTACATAAACCACATGGATATGCTTTTTACAACTCTCTTATCAGATCAAACAGCGACTTACGAACTAATAATAAAGCTTGAAGATGTACATCTTTGTTTATGAATAATTAATACAATAATTTGTGACCTCAGATGAGAGCAAGGACTCCGATTAAACTTAAGAGAAGAGCCGAGAAATCACAGACGCGGAATTTGGATGTTGAGGATGACGGCGCTTGGGTTATCCTTGAAGTGTCCACTTTCTGATCCGCTGAGGACGTACTATGAGGGGGAACTCCGACAATGTCCGACCCCTCCAATGCGGCCGTTGCTTGGGGCTCATTCAGGATGGAGTTGTGACTCCCACCCAATAACATCCCTTCCCCGGAAATGTCTCTGGGTTGGTGGTAGTCCCGTTGGTGGGAGTGGGAGTCACTTTTCGTGTCCCAGTTGCTTGGATACACGATCGTGTGTTTAAGAACGTCCTCCGTTCTCGTAGGAAGTTGATGATGATAACTATTTTCGTGAACTGGAATAATAGCCGCATCCTGATTTTTCAGAACCGCTTCATCCCCACAGTTGAAATCCTTCTCTGTCAGGTTGACAATCTGCATCACCTTTTCAAATGCGTAGGTGGTCGTGTCTTCCGGCGGGCTTGTCAATAGCGTGATGTCGGAGTAGACTCCGGGAGAGGAGGAGGAGGATGCGGCGTGTCTGTTTGTGCTTTCAAAGAGGTTACAGGTTGTCCCGGCAATGTGGTGTCTCACATAGTTACTTTCAGTTTCCTCGTACAATGTCTTCATCCAGAGGATCCGGCAGTCGCACACGAATCGATTTCCTATAAAATAGACAAAAGTATAAAAAGTTGATTAAATGACAAAAAGGTAATTGGATGGGGAAATGTATAAAATGACAATAGCTTTCTCCATTTATCGTTAGTAAGGGTCGTAAAAGTTTATGAGAATGTATTAAGAATGCATACCATCCACAAGAAGCTGCATATTCATATTCTTCAAGTTCTTATAGATGGGCTTCATGAGTGCATGAGTCACAGTTTCCAGTTCATTGCTCCGAAGGTCAAGGAAGTGGATCTTGCTCAAGTAGTTAAATGTCTCCGGAAGGAGCTTTACGATTTTATTGTCCTTCAGATTGAGTCTGGTGAGCTGCTTGAGTCCGGCAAAGGCCGAAGGACTAACCGATACGATTTTATTGCCGTGAAGATCAAGGTCCTGAAGTCGTGACATTTCCGCAAACACGTGATCCCCAATGTACTCGATCAGATTCTCTTGCAAATCCAGATTCTTGAGTCGCCCCAGTCCGGAGAAGACTTCTCTTGTGATCACGGTCAGTTTGTTGTTTTGGAGGGCGAGATCCTCCAGATTTTTCAGCTCTTTGAAGGCATAGTCGTGAAGGATCTGGAGATCATTCTTCATCAACACCAACTCCTTCAATCTCGGAAGATTGACGAACACGCTGCGACTAACCTCCGTCAAGTTGTTCTCACTCAGGGTGATCTTCGTCAGATTAATTAGGTTTGAGAACGAGTACGGGGAAAGATGCTGGATGCTGTTGTCCTGTAAATCCAGTTGGGCTACGCCGGAGGAGTTCCCAAATGCGAAACTCGGCACAGTGTCCAACGCCGCCCTTTTCATGGTGAAGTAGTGGAGATGCTTCATCCCGTTGATGACATCCGGTGGAGGAAGCTCCCTGATGGAGCCAGCAGGCCGATTCATAAACTGAATGGCTGTAACTTGTCGAAGGAGGGAAATGGACTGCCACTCCTTCTTCGATGGATTCATTTGGAAGCCACACTTCACATCTTCCGCCTCGTCGGGATCCTCAGGATTGCAGAAGCAATAGCCAGAAGGATTTTCTAAGGAACTTGCTAAGTCACAGGGGTTGATCTCCTCCTCCTGGTGGAAATCTTCGTTGATGTCCAGCGTCAGGGATGCCGTCGTCTGAGGGAAACTGGAACAGATTACCGAAAGGAGGAATATGGAGCAGGAAATAAAACTGATGATGGATCGAGCCCTCCACTTTAGCGACATGTTTTCTTTTGTCTGCGGAGCAAGCCGATGTGCGAAAATGAAGTGCTGGCTTTCCTTCGTACTCCTGTTCCTGAAATTCCAAACAAAATTAACGTCAAACATATAGTTCATCTTTACGATATATTTTTTAAATGCTTCAAAATTATTTTATTTCCATAATAAGAAAAGGTCGCTCGCGTGGATCATAAAAGTCTTAGCAGATTTCACGCCTTTTTTCATGCATCGCCTATTTAACTACCTGAAAAAATATGCATATGGATGGGCTCATGAAAAAGTTTACTTGTTCTCCAACAAATGTGTGAGCGAGTTAAGGAACGGTCGTGAATATGTTGAAGTCAACTATATTTGACACGGAATGCGACAAATGAGTTTCTCTAACAAATCGACAGTAACTCCAACTTAAACAACGATCCCGTGAAACTTTTATGCCCATATATTACTTTTCAAATTCTTAAAATGTGCAGTTCAGCAATAATATTGGGAAATGTGTCGAAAAAAACCATGCAGTGGAAGTAAAATCGTTTATATTGCCTCCATAAAGCGGATAATATGTAGTTAAATTTGTTTTTAACATTGTACGTGGGAACAACAAAGTTTCATTTTTTATCCAACTGCACATTTTTTTTTACATTTTATGCTCCCTTGTTCCCAGCCCATTTTTGAAAATTGAAAGGAATGCGAATGTTAATAATAGTAAGCAATAAGCAACATAAAAAACCTACTCCATCGCCTCCAAAAGGCCCCCGCCACAAACAGTGGATTTGAAACTCATGAAATCACAGATTACACAATAAGCTCGTACCTTTTCCCTTGTTTTATAACAGTCGTTAGGAAACGGCATTTATCTTTGTTTGGATTGCAAAATCGTCTAAACCAAACAGGAAGAGGAAGCAAGCTTGCATCCTATAACTCTTTAAGCTTTTGTTTTTACCGACAACACCAACACCGCCTAGTTTTCATGGCCGTCCCTGGCATCAAAATATAAAAAAAAGGGCCGAAAATCCGGATCCATGAACAAATAAATATAAATCGCTCATAATAGCTTTCCCTCATACTTGTTCGCTAT
>JAQGAI010001592.1:0-14292 GCA_034696905.1 Lepidocyrtus violaceus
ATATATAAAATCTGTGTCATGTTGATTCTGTTTTGAGACGCTCGATATATAAAGCCATGCCATGATCATCATGGCATGGCTTTGGTTCTTTGCTTCAAGAGTCAAAAACGGCGAGTGACTGTTGCTGAATGAGATTTTATTTTTGAAACTGAACAACGACAACAACAACGCAAAACAACAATCAATTTTGATTTCAAAGGCATATGCGGTCTTTGAAATGAAAAAGCTGTTGCCGTATGCCTCCCGTCATGTTACTTATCTGTTAGAAATAGAAATAAAATGCACATATTTGTTTAAAATGCTCATGTTCCTGTATCAACCACCAACATAATCATATCTTCACATAATTTGTAAAACCAATCAAAACTCTGTTCAACAATCAAGAAGAAGCATTTACTTTTTTTAAGCTGCTAGAAAAATAATTGCTTTTTCCTTCAACAATCATCATCATCAGCATCCTCATCATTGTCATTTCATTCCTTTCATTACTATCATCATCGTTCTATTGACTATTGAAGGATCCCACATGGATGGAATGTGTCAATGGGAGAGAATAGATTGTTGATGTGTGTGACATGGCTTGTTTCACTTCAATAAATATGTTTTTGTTAAATGGCTTTAATGCATTAAAAAGTGTTTTTTTTCAAATGAGTCTTCCTTCTTTAATTAACAAATTGACAGACATTATCGGCTTGGCCCATTTACTCATTGAGTCCATTAAGAAAGGGTGGAGGAGCGACAAGGTATTGTAATATTGGTATACCTATTTGTTGAGTTGTGGGGGTATTCTGAGAAGAACTTACTTAACTTTTAGTTTGAAACAAGGAACTTAGCGTTATAGTACATCACGTTTTGTATGCTTTTTTTAACAAGAAACAACTTATAGGACTTTTGGATTGGATAAATGTGAATTGAAGATGCCTCAAACGGCTTCCTTTTTGCGAATACTCATTTCCATCCTCCGTCCACAATGTTTAGTACCGGAATTGTCACTTATGCTGAATTTGATCCCTAAGTACGTCACAAGCTCATGTTTTATGGTTCCTGCCCAGACATCAAGATTTTGTTACAAAAATATGGCAGTTATTATGGGACTCCAAGAAATCCATTCCAATTTCTTCAATTTGGATAAGAAAAATGCAAACTGACTCCACTCCACGTGCATGTGTAAATGACGAGCCTAACTAGAATGACTTAAGCCATGCCATTAATTTTTAGTTTTATTACCTTTCTGGCTGGAGAAAGAAAAAAAATCACAAAATAATGGTTTGGACAAAACAGAACAACAAACTTGATGCTGAAGTATATCAAAGTTCGCAATGTTATGCTCTCATGATCAAGCTCAAAAATTTTTTACCGCTAAAGGAAGCAGTTATATATAAACCGACTATTCAAAGGAAGCTGAATATTATGTAATCATGACAAATGATGAAGACTAGTCTCCCTCCTACCACACTACTTTGATTTACATTTGTTTTAAAGCATTTGTCTCTCCATAAGTACGACTAGTCTCGTAAAATATTTGCACCAAAGCTTTTCTCTACTACTAGAACTGTACTTCCCTGGTTTGGTTGGCATAGTTTGGATGTTACGTTGTTCAAATCACTTGGATTAAATAACGTCTGAAAAAGTGGAAATAAATCCAATATTTTTTGTTACTAAAAAAAAGTGGAAGAGTGAGTGGGATTTTTTTTAAACTTGGAATCATCCGTTTTGGGCTGCAAAAAGAAAAGCATAAATCTGGTAAGGAAGAAAAACATAAATCTGAAGTATATTATATATGTTAAAGGTAAACTCATCGCTTGTGTAAATATAAAAATGCCATTCATTGTAGAGGCATAATATGGCAGATGAGTACTCTCTGATTGTTGAATTATCTCGTTATAAATTGCCTTTTTGTAGCTGCAAGATGGACGTTTCAAGTTTGGAGGAAGAAAGGAATGAAAGGATTAAATCATGGATCTTCGCATTTCAATGCATGCGAATAATTCAAGTGACACAAGAAAGAAACATCTTGAGGGAGGAAGTCAAGCAGTTGAAATCTCAACAAAAGAAACTGAAGAAGGAGCAGAAGACACAACTGGAGAAGCTAATTAAGGAGCAGAAGGAAGCGGAAATGAGAATCACTGCTGAATTTCAAAACCTCGAGCTTCTGAAAAATTCTGGCGCGGCCATGAAAGATGGGTCCACCGGGGAGAAGAAGTCTTCAGGAGGAATTCGTGTGAAAACTGCAGCTCCAGCAACATCATCTACATCGCTGGCTACTCAACCAACCAAAGCTGCTAAGAAGTTTGAAGCTGTAGCAGCTCGCCGTTCCGGAAACATCCATGGGGATACGGAGACCGGCACGAAGGAATCTACTTGTGGGACATCTGCGGCCAAGGACCCTCAGGAGTGAGCAACGAGCTTTGAGTCTTAGAATGGGTGGCCAGAATAGGAAGAAGAACAACTGATTTATTAGTAAGGCCACCATAAATCCACTATTTCAATTGTGTGTCTTTTATGTTTTGAGAAAGGGGGAAATCAGCAATAAAAGAGCAATAAAAATTTGAACAAGAAAACAAATAATATAATCATAAATATTTTGATAAAACCGGGAAAAAACCGGACATGCTTCTTTTCAGATGCCTCAAAATTTTATTAAGGAGAAATATAGGTTTTTTAGGCTTTTGTTTAAAAGTCTATGTTCCAAATATATGAAATGAGGCGTTGCATTAAAAAAGAACAGACATAAAAATTGCGAAAAAAGGCATCTATATTTGTTAGTTGCATTTGTTAGGTATTTTGTTTAAAGGAGACTACTTAATTAGCCAAAGCTGTTCAAACTCCCTGAGCGTTCATGTGAGTGTACTTAGTCGCTTCGCAGCAATTGCTTCTTTGACTATGGCCGAGTAGTTGGCGAGTGCGAGTGTGGTGACGATGATGATATTTCTGTTTTTTTATCTCCTTTTTACTTTTATGTCAAGTAAAGGAAACTCCGTCTTAATGAACTCATTGTTGATGGTGATGATTAAATTGTAATAAATAAACGGAGAAAAAGAGTCTAATGGAATTCTCCTCTTGCATCCCCTCAACAGAAAAAATGCACACGAGTCAGCGGGACAAGCAAAAGTGCAAAAGTGCAATGCTGGTTTTTTTTTTGTTAAATGTCGATCAAGGGGCTTTTCCACACACAAGCAGTTGTAAAAGGTTTTCGCATTCTTCAGGTAGGAAATAATAAACGTTGATGATAAGTAGTGATGATGATGATGATGATAGTTAATTAAGGGAAATAAAATGTTTGATCGTTTAATAGAAATAATGCCTGATGATAAAAAGTAATAACGTGATAATAACAACCCAGTGCAAATAGAAACATGTGCCGCTCGCCAGGTGGTAGATTAAAAATAGAAGCGAAGGAAAGGAGTCTCGTAATTACGTTCTTAGGCAATAGTTAAATGAGCAATGCGAGTTCACTCTCGAGCGGTTTGTGTATGCCAACGATTTTTGGCGACTATTGTAAGTCAGCTAAACAAATATTTTTTGGGCTTGACTCTGCCCGACTGTTTATAATTAAATAAATTTGTAAAGGCTGAAGAGCTGCCACTGCCATTTAAAAAAAATGAAGTACAAAGCTTAAACTGTGGGAAGACAGTTAACGGGATAATTACAGTGATTACGAGCCTAGTACTAATCTAGGGAATGAGCTTGGCGTTGAAGATAAAGATCTTAAAACATTATGCGGTGCTGGCAGATACTTCAACAGGTTATCATATCATCATATATTTTTATGTTCACTAAAATAAGAATTGTTATGCAGTCGCTATTATATGAAAGTAGGGGAGAGTTATTGGCAATGCTCATGATGAGAATCTTTCCACGCCAATCCTCTTTTTTTCACATAAAAACACACAATTGGTTATTAAACTTCAGCATAGTGAAACTGTGTAATATAACAGTTTAATTTAGTTCCTAAGTTTAATTTCCTCTGGATAAGATTTAAAAACTAAAAACCAAAGAAGATTCCAGAAGACTACTTCCAAACAATTATTCCAAAGACTTAACTTTCATTGATTAAAATATTTTTTACGACTTAATTATGTCATCATGCCAATATTACACAGGTATATAAATTAAGTACTTTTTTTTGTCATAAATCACTCTTTTTTTCTCGATACTGAATTTGTTTTTAAAATCGTGATTTGATTCTTAATTGAATTTAATTTTTGTCTTGTGGTTTGGAAAATAGCTGGGAAAGATTTATGTATCAATCATGCTGTTTACAAATATATGCGTTTTCCAAATTAGGATAAGGAAGTTCTAAAACTTTATTTTTTAAAGAAACAAAAATCACATCCGTTCTTATGATATTTAAACGTTTCTATTGATGTTTGTTTTTTTAGATTTTTGCAAAAGTTGGCCTAGATTTTTTCCGTACATTTCCTAATTTACTACAAAACGATAGCAACTTTGCAGTGCATAAAATCAATCTAAAATGGAATGCTAATGATAATTGAACTAAATTACAAAATCATTTTTTATTTTGATTCACCAACTTCCACGATTCAGTCTGAACAAAAATGAAATGACCAACAATGACCTCAGAATTTTTTGCATATATTAAGGTTTAATGACATTATTGCTGAACAGTTTTATTTATTGTGCCATTTTTTATAGCCGCCTATCTAAGGTTTCAGTGTTTTCTTGGCAAGTGCTGACAGCCATTCATCAAGAATTCCATATTGGTCTCAATGTACGTATATATTTCATTTTCATAAATTAGTATTGTTATGCCTGCTCATTTGTTTGTCAAAAATGGAGCGAAGGAAAATAGACATACTTTATTTCCAAAGCTACTTCCTAAATTAACTCTTAATTGACGATTTACATAAGTCTCCTTCTATTTCTAACAAGAGCTTTCTAAACACGCTGCTACTCTCTCGATAATTGACCATGAATGATAAGTTGATGATGTTGATACGACAAACGATCACTATCACATCAAATCCTCTACACCACACCACACCACCAACCGATCTAGTTTCCTCTTTTGCAAAAAAAAAATGTTTTCAACACATTTTTCTCGCCAACTCATCATCACATCAAATTTGAAATGAGTGAATGGATTATGCTTAGGTTTATGCACCTGCAAATGACAATTTGATCATTTTACTCGTCATAATAAAATTTTGTGCAGTAAAAATGAACAAGTGCGTAGATGTATGTGGACTGCTCTCACACAAAATAAGTGATATGCAGAAACTCTCTATCATCATTAGAGAGAAAAGGAAGATGGCTAATGTATCATCCGAGTAGGCGTGAAAATGGGTGGTGGTGGTTGGGTTTTTTTGGCTTGCCATTCACAAGTTTGCACATTCTTGTGGAAAATTTCACTTGCTCCTGTTTGGGAAAACAGATTTTTTTGAAACAATGATATTTATTTTTGTCATTGGCTCATTCAATAGTTGTCTAGTAAAATTGGGATTTTAAATATGCAAAAATTTCGTCGTATTGTTACAGTTTACACTTCTTTATATATATCTACCACTTTATCTTCTAAAACTCTTCCGTTGCAGCAGTCATTCTCCCAGTTTTAAAAGTGCATTTAAAACGTCGTCATCCATAAAATTAGGAAAAGACATGCAAACTAGCGTACATTTCCATACAGACTTTGTAATAGAATTAAATAAAGGTTTTGTTTTGTTTTTTTTTTGCAAAAATTACGATGCAAAGTGAGAATATTACCAAAAAAAGAACGATTATGAAGCTGTCACAGAGTCACAATCACAAAATCATCGTCTCCTCATCACAATTCCACAATATTCTCATTCCTTTCCCTTTCATTCATTCATCACACGGTGACTTCACAAAACACTTTCATTTTGGTAAGGCTCGCTGCTGTGCACCATTTCACGAAAGAGAAATATACATATTCAAAGATAAAGTCATAGTCACATCACATCATCATCATTATTAGGATAAAATGTACAATAAATTCATAACAGGTAAAAGATAATTGTGCACAAATGCAAGATCGTGAATTTGGTTTTAACTTGTTTTTTTATTTAAGAAGAACTTTTATAGTAAGCGGCTTCTGCTATGCTATGGTGTAATCATAAATAGCTCTGTTTTATCTTCCTAATTGTGATTCATTAGCATATGCATACATATATGACACAGTACGTGCCTTTATACGTTTTGGCTTGGCAAATGTGAACCTTTCCTTGTGATAATTTTTACTAACTATGATCATGAGACTTTTTATGTGAGACGAGAAAATTGGAGCTTGTTCGCAAAACCACAAAAAATCGTAAAATATCTGCATTTTGATTTCATCATTTTTTTTGTAAACGGATTCAGAGATTCAAGAAAGATTCAGAGATTCAGAAGCAGAAGTGATCATGTTCATCTACAATCTATATTAGTTGTAGCTCTTCTGTCAGAAATATGTATATGCTACTTCGGGCAACCCCAGCCACTATAGTCTAATTTTCAATCACACGAATACAATAGTTGCCAACATAAAATGCATTAATCTAACTCATTTTTGAACTGACATATTTGACAACCCAAATTGAAATTATGTCAGCACAACACAAGAATGGCATTATAAAAAACACTTATTCGTCTCATGTCAACTCATCGTCATTTAAATATGACTTCATAATCATGATATTATAACGTCATCCATCAAAACTTTCAAACTTGCCAAGTGGAATGAAGACAAGGACTAAAATGTATATAAAAATGTGCAGTTCACCAAAATATTGTCACTCCTTCTGATTTTCCACATTTAAAAAAAATCTTACCATGTCTCTCTCTCTCTCTGCCGTTGAAGGTTTTAAAATTAGAGCTACATCCAAAGACAAAGTGCAACTTTCCGTGAAATGATTTGCACGAATACGTATTTTTATTTTCGTTTCACAAAAAAAAAACACTTTGCATAGCTGCATATTTTATACTTTTTTTGCATGATACAATTTTCATCCCTTAAACTTAAACCCTCCACAAAAATGTTCGTCTCATTGTTGTTCTCTACCCTCTGTCGTTTTATGGTTCAAGTTTAATCCCTTTTTTCTTCTTCTTAAAAAGCAAAACAAGAACAAGAAGGCGTTTTCTCATGACTCCATTCCACAAATTTAGTCTACATAATGATAACAATAATAATAGCTGAGCAAAATTATAGTTCAATTTTTTTTACATATACGACCTAATCCTTTTTTAAGATGACAACCTTTCTATTGCAAAAAGAAGTAAGATGACATTGACAATTATATTTTTTTCTCTGCAAGACATGTAAGTAATAATTTGTCTTTTGAGCGGATTATTTTTGGAAATGGATGGAAAGCCTCACCGTATCATAAAAAAGAATACTATTGCTCTTGAAAACGATAATCTAGAGCAGATACATTGACTGTTTGGGTTGATGCTATGCTGGAAGGAAGTGAAGATAATTTTGGGAGTTGTGGAGTCAGATAAGCAATAATTTTAATCACTTTCCTTAACGACCTATACAGACCATATTTAAAATTGTAATTGAATCTAATCAATATCCTTTTTCTTTTTCTTACAAATAAGCTTATCATCTCCATTTATCTTAAAAAGAGTGCCCAGTGATGCGGAGAGTTTAGGATAGGAGGACTCCTCGTAAAAACATATAACAGTTGTGTTCATCCTTCGTGACCATGTGGCTACTAGAATTGGGCTAGCCAAAACATCCAAATCCATATCTCTATCTGCCTCATCTACATATAATAATTTTGTGTAGGGTATCATCATTATTGCAAAAAAAACATACAACTTTCATCATCATCATCATCCTTTATTCATTGCCAGTCAGTGTCCGAAAACTCGACTGTCCTACTTCACAGCTCTAACTTTACACTTGAAGAGGAAAAGGAAACCAAGCATAATGTCTTTGACTAGGAAGAGATTTAGGGAAAGGATGATGTGGTGGTGGTGGTGTTGATATTTGTTGTAAACTGTCCTCTTCCTTCACGTAAATTATTTATAATCATCTTTGGTCCTTGTTTACCACCATACGACTGACCATTCTACCATACCATAACTAGCAAAGTTGGTGAAACATAATGATTGTCATTCGAAGAGGAAGTTTTGATTTTCACGAGGGAAGAAGAATTAAGTAGATGAAACTAGTTGAGTTGGAATGGAAGTCTCTTTTTTGTTCTGTGGGAGAAATAAATCATGTTTGAGGATGAGGATCGGATGATGATGATGACGATGACTGACCAAATAGGCATAATAAATCAGGAGTGGTATTAATAACACCGCTTTTTAAAAGAGAGAGCGGACGATGCCCATCAGCGTCAACTTTTTTTTTAAGAATGGGAATGGTATGGTCCTTAAAGCTCAAAAGGACATATTTTTTTCTGTTGATTTGAATCATCCTAGCCTGCTTCTTCCCCAAGCCTTAAAGTAAAGTTAGAAAAAATGGGATTAGTGGGAATGAGATACGGGCCCGCCTTCTCAAAACACTGAAACGAAACGGAACTTGATCACCACTGCGCTCTCATAAGAAACAATGAAGCCACACATGTTTGTTGTCAGTGTCAGTGGTTTACCAACAACAGGTGGGAAATAAATGTCCTCCCCTCCCAGTTTCAGGCCCCAAATAGATATCATCATCATCCCCTTCAATCGAGTCCCTTCAAAATCACCATCATTCAATCCATATTGTATACTCTTGCACTTTATTTCTGTATGCTTAATCTATCCCTATCTAACTTTATAATGGGTGATTTTCTACTTTACACCCCTTAAAAAATATTGACAACAGTTCCGATTTAGTTGACCAGGCTATTATGCTTAGACGGTTTTAACAGAATTAGATGTACACATTATTGCGTCCCGTCCCGTCTCCATAAAAAGGAGAGACTCCCGCTTATTATTCATCATCGTAAGTTTGAACTGGCATACTTCCTCAGTTGGCAAACCTTTCTGTTTTTGGAGAATCCATCCCCAGCCTAAAAAAAACAGTTAGTTAACAAGTCAGTAATTAGCTAACCACAGTTCAGTAAAAAAAATTAACAGCTTATGCATTTCAGCATGGTTTAAAAAGATGCTGATCTGATCACCATCACCATCCTCATGAATGGTATGGATGCATATGAGGTTGACCATTATGGCAACCAAAAATGACCTGTGCATTATTTTACTTTCGAGCCAGCTTAATTTGGAGGATTTACACTTAACTTCTCTTGTAATTGATGAGGGGATATGCCAGTTAGCAACATAATAAGTGTTCGTGCACCACCCATTTGACCTCAAAAACGAATATAAACGACAAGCTCATAAACTGCTTACTTCAATTGAGCACTCTTAAAAGGGCTTAGGATGATAATGTCCATAACCATAATAATGTGATGTTTTTAAATGCAAAAAAAATCCTAAATACTTCCAACAGGATGTATTATAACATGATTTGGAAGAAGTCTTCATAGTCAGTCATCACGAGGAATTGGAGTTTCGTAAGAAAGCACAATATTATTATTGTTATTTTTTGTGTCTTTATTGGTGTGAGATGTTTTGCATTTGCACACGTGCAAAAATATCGTACGTTCAAGTGATGGTCCATTTTCAAAAGCAAAAAATTATTAGCTGTAGATTTGTAATTTGATAAGAAAAGATTTTAATATTCTTACTTGTTTGCAACGAAATGATTTGGTTTTGTGGACTTTCGTTATCTTTTAATCTGGCCAATTGTAATATATATTTACTTGGAAAATTTCTTCTTCTTAAATTTAAATTTTATTTTCCCGACCTTGGCAGATTTTTTTAATAGATTATGTACATTGTTTTCGGAGACTTTCTTATGAAGGTTAATAAAGCGATTTGCGTGGAGATGATGAGAATGATGATGATGATGGGAGGGATGCTAAATGAGTCGCACTATTTGCTTTTTAGTTTTTTTTTGTCATTCACATCAATCATCATGTTCCATCTCGGAATTCCCTATTTGGCATAGCGAAATAGATTTTTGATGGCCTTTTCTCTGGATAGGATCTCGAATGAGGGATATTTAACCATCGGGATAACATGACATAATAAAAATAATTTTTATGTGTGGTCCCTAAATATGGAAAATGGACGCGGAAAATACTGGAGAACAGCTAATATCAGATCGGATCGGATTTGTATGCACCACAAAAAAAAAGAGACAAAGAATTTTGAATTTTTACCAGTCTAGAGCAGAATTAATTTTCCAATCAGAATTTTTCGTTTAACTAACGAAATAAATCTTCCACTTAAATACTTCAAACTTGATTTGTAATTTGTAAAGTTTGCAAATTTGGGAGCTCTTTCACCAATAAATTCATTTGTTGACTTTTATTTTCATTCCTTTTTTAGTTTCTTTCTTGATGAGTCTCTCAAGTCAATAAATAATATACCTAAATATACATATTTTTTGGGTGGAGAGAGGGCAAGTTTTGCAATACCAGAAGCGATTTTCCATTTTATTTTAATCGACACGCATCCCAATTTTCTTGGTGGGATATGGTCACACTACCAAACCAATTTCACGTTTGACTTATATGCATGCTGCTGGCATAAAGGCTCCAAAGCCTTGTCGATTTGTTTACGATGATGATAAATTGGTGACGATGAGGTGATTCGTGACGCGGCGCTTTGCACACCCCTCACTACAACACAACAAAGTTGAATCATGCCAGTCGAGAAACGCCATCAACCCTCCCACACACAATAACACTTTTATAATCGATTGTTTTCATAATATAAAATCCCAAGTTGCCCCAACCCAGTCGGTGTGTATCTTAAGATGAATGCCATGTCATATTTAATGAATTCATAAATGCCGAAAGAAAATGAAAAAAAAAACTTTTGTTTTAAATAAAACGGCCCATTTTATCATCCCAGATCAGGCTCGTGAGCAAAATATTAAGATGTGAAGAAAACCAGATACAAAATTATTGCTTTTCCAGTTGCAATAATATTCAATAATGAAGAAAGACTACGTGCCAAATTAGGCAAAAATACGTATTCAGCTGATATGATAAAGATTTTTGTCGCCGTCGGCCAATGATTTTTTGCATATTATGCTATGCTGCAAACATGACTGAAATAACAATTGAGTTTAGGGAATTTGGGAGTTATTTCCGATGAGATGGCATGATGATGATATGATTACAACAATCAAAACATTTTCCAGCCGAGACCCAAAACAATGGACGTGAACTGCATGCCTAAAAGAGAGCTCACATCGCGACATCCCACGCAATAACCAGAGCAAAAGCTCGACTTTTTTTTAAATATGAACTTGACCTGAGGAACGACACATGCTACTCGTCAGTCAGTCATGACATGACTCACAATAGGAACGGGATGGAATAAAGGTAAAAAAAAATCATCCATCCCAATTCCCGTAGCGTTATGCACTTTGCTCTTCCCTAAATAAGGAGGTGATATTGTTAGCTCTGTGCATGACCATTGCCATATTATTGATAACAAAAACTAAATGTTATTTTTAATGGTGACACTGTAGCCCAAAATCCGTGCGTGAGAACGTTGTAGCTGAAAGTTGAACTACTATACTGATGTAAATTTACTGACCCTCAGCAGAAAAAAACTGGCGATGATGATGACGGATTAGTACGTAAAAGGGAAGAGGTTTGGTCCCATATTAAAAGTTTTGAGAAATAAGTAACAATGTAAGAGAGTTGGATACAAAGTAGGATTTTTTTTGGTTCGAAGAAAACCTTTAAAAAAACTAAACTTTATTTGCAAGCTCACCACCATCATCTTTGGTATTTAATCATCCCACCTTAATCATTTACCTACTAAAACTTTTTGTTTTGTGTAACGAGCATCATCTTAACCAGGTACTAAAAATTTGACTTGAGCATTGGAAAATTAGGATTTTTAAATGTTTTTTTAACGGGAATGGTAAAAAAAGTATTGTTATATCATGGCTGGGGACTTGGGAGTTTACGCGAATTTGCTTTTTTTGTTGCAAATATCAAGCAATATTATGGACATGGACAATCGGAATCAACAGAGGTTTTTTGATGCTCATCATTAAAAAAAAAATTATTCTAAATATCCGCGTGCGAATATCTTATTATGATGATTCAAGTCATGTATGACGATGAAAAAATGGTATTCCACCGAAGATGACCATTTATGGCCAGGTTGGGATTCTACAGGTTTTGCTCATGTTTTACAGTAAAAACCGCTCCGCTCCATGTTTTCCATGTGAAAAATTAAATGAATATGGATGGGTAAAATGCATTTCAACATGGTTGCATTATTTTTAAGCAAATTCCAAGTGTGAGCATGTTAATTTTCCACCATTGGTCTTGGCAAATCTGGTGAGATGAATTTACCACTTTGCCAATTTCCGTCCGTCCATTAAAAATTGGGAAAATGTTTCTGGACTGAAAATGTAAACCTGGCATGTTATCTTGATTAGTCATAGTCTCGTTGTTCCGGGGCAACGTAAGACAGGAGAAACAACAACAGAGAGAAATGCGTAGGTCGCCATAAATTGGACGGACAACGCATATTAGATAATTGATAATGATGATGATAATGACGACGCTTTGAAGCTTATTAACTAAAATGGTTAATTTTTTTTCTGGAATGCATGACGCACTTAACTTGGGCCCGTCTGTTCCAATGAGAAGGCAGCTAATAAAAATGTTTATGAAAAGTAGGTGACGATGATGGAAAGCGAAACAGCAAACAAACAACCGCCTACAAATCTTGAGAGGCTTTCAATTCCCTTATCTTCCCGTGCGATTTACAGAAGTCAAAAGCACTTTGGAGTCCTTATCTTGAATGATAAGATATGCATTATCTTTTGTACGCACTAGGTAGAAGAGATGACAAGAAATTAGTCAACAAAAAAAAAGAAAAAGGTTTTCACCCACGCATATAACATGGGTTGGGTGTCATCCCCATCGTTTTGACTCACCTCTTCCTCGACAATCGTCGTCTGGCTGGAAGTCCAGGATTTTCCATTGATGGCGTCATTCAGGTCAATGGAGTCAACAGAGAATTTTCTGGAGTCCCTCCTGGGAAATAACAGGACGTCTCCAGGAGTAGAGCCCCTCCTCTGGAAGGAATTGTCATTCAAGACGTGCTGAAGATGTGAATGAGTATTTGGAGCTGATCCTTTCCTCCACAGGATATTGCCAGTGGAACCCCTCCTCTCCGTGTTGATACTTGGGGGCAGGTGCAACTGGCAACTACTCCTGTTTGGAGAATCCCTTCCGGAGAGATTTGGAAGGGTTACGGGATGGGCGGAAGTGCCCGAATGGGAGCTCACGTCGCTGGCGTGCGGAGCGATGAAAAAACATTTTGAGCCTACGAGACCCACATCACTCCCCCGGCGAGGGGGGCTGGAGACATTTATCTTTTCCATGAGCTTTGTTATTTCGTTGTTTTTGCCCTTTGCCGTGGTCGTCATTTTAAAAGTTTCACTGTTAAATTCTGCCAACTTCAATAAATCACTTCAATAAATTAATATTTAACAGAGAAATACTTTCCACTGGCTCACAAATCCTCACTTTTCTGAGCAGACTTTAATTGTTTCCTTAATGAGCGATTCACTTTAAAAAATAAGACGTTTATCGAATTTATCGAGTTTAGACGAATTCTTTTTAAATCTTCAACAGCTTTTGCGACTTCTCTGTGATGTAGCTTCTCATCTAAAAGGTGACCCATTCACGACTAACAGACTTCTCCGCGTTCCAATCCACATTTTCCTTACTTTGTAAACATGTTTTTCTTCCCTCAAGTTTGACACTTAAACTTTTAGGAGAGGAATGAGGGGATGCATAAAGAATGGAGGTGGAGAGATCATCTCATCGTTAAACATTTTAGAGCATACCGAAAAGGATACAAAGTACATACATCATCGTTGTCTTCTTATTTTTTCTTTCAAAAAATTGCATATAGGCATCCCTCCACAATCAACATCAGCAATATAATAATAATGGTCAAAAATGATATGGATATGTATAATATGGCCTTAGCCATACTGAAAACAATATTTTTATATTCCCATTGTCACCCTTTATCTCACTGCATGGGATACGATACATGCCAGGCCAGGCCATCATGAGTATTACAATTTTATTTGAATAAATGGACAGGTTGAAAAAATAACAGCGCACCATTGAAGTTTCCAAATATGGGAATGTTGAAGAATCTTCAAATGGCTCTCTCCCTTCATCTTTTGCAACTAAGTATGAAGCATCATCATCAAGAAGGAGTTCTTCTGCGGAGCTTGTTTGATAGTGATATACGGGGAATGCTGTGTCAATGTTGAGT
>JAQGAI010001593.1:0-14290 GCA_034696905.1 Lepidocyrtus violaceus
AGGCAATCCAGTATCCGGGTATGAGGTAACGTTTTGCGGTTAGCCGTAGGCAGCCCCTTATCCCTTTTCTTTCAATAAGCATTCCAAATATATGATTATTAAATTAATTTACTACAAAAATAATTCACATTTATTTGGGATTCTGTTTTTCTATTGAATCTATTATTTAAATATTGACTTTAACGATACGAACATAAGTACAGTATGTATTCACATTTTTCGAATTACAAATAAATTACATAACATTATACAAAGAAAATGCATTATTTTCAGTTCTATCAATCATACATTTACTTAAGCGGAGCTAACAATTCATCATCCGCATTTCTATATAGTTAAAGTGGTTGATACATTCAATCGCTCATTTACTGATACAACAACTACGGACATCCTTGACTTCTACTGTAATATCTATCGTATACCAGTTTGAGTAAAAAGTAAATGAAGTGGTTTACACGTGACTTTGTTTCTTGCTAAAAAAATGAGCATGAAGTGCTAGAAGTACTAAATCTTCCTTAAAATTTTATCCTGCTATAAGTGTGCGCGTGCGAACGAAACTTATGAATTTAATTTCCATTTCCATATTTTTAAAAATGTATCACAGTCATATAAGAAGCGGCTTAATTGGCTAGGAAAGGAATCCGTCGGAGAACATTGCTAAATTATTATTCAAAATGTGCATTTTCCAGACTTGTAGATCTTTTCAGTGCGGCCAGACTTAAACTATTGTCAGGAGAATTCAAAAAAGATAGAGAAGGTAGAGGAGTAGAGCAAGAAGTGGACGAGGGAGATGAGCGTCTGGAATAAGGGATTTTGTTCCGCTCAACGCCAACCTCCTCCGCAATCTTTATCAGGTACTGGTTGCAGCGATGAGTTAAAACAGTGTCCATCGACTGGAACGGCGACATGACGAACAGACGCATTTTATCCGTGTAACGCACTAAAGTGATTGAAACTCCTATGAAAGATTAAAAAACAGTAGATTTAATCATAAACATGTTGTATATTATGAAATGCTAACTTATTTTATTTCATCATTTAATTAAGTTATATGTATAATTTTCATTTTACCTAAGTCTGAGGAAGGGGGCGATGACCAAAATGTGAAATCTTCCACAACTTCCCCGAAGAGCTGACGGATGCTATCCGACATCATGTCAGTTTTGAGGTTCACATGTGTGAAGGAGAACGGATAGCAGGATACGATTGACATCTGGACCTTATATGCTACCCAGCTTGGGAGGATGAATGGCAAATATTTTGAAATGTACAGTAGGCCCAGCATCTTCCACTCGGGGTAATTTTTCATTTTCTCTTCGAGATTCTAAGCATGCAAATTAAATTCGTGGTAAAATAAACTTTATTCTATCCCGTGCAGCATATACTCCAGTTGAATCCATCCGCATTTTTCATTTTTACTCACCTTAAAATTCTTGAATGCTGTTTGGCCTCCTTTTACATGCCCAGGAAGATGAACAGCCTTCTGCATATTCGATGAGCATAACGGGCCTTCGGCGTTACTGAGAGTGAAACCAATCTTCCCTGGAATCGGCATGTTATTCTGCAGAAAATATCAAACCAATTTATAATTGAAGTATTGCAAAATTTGGATTTTTGAATATTTCAATAACTTGTTACATACCAGTTGATAATAATCACTCAAAGCACAGGAGCACGCAATCATCAACACATTTTCCGGGGAAATCCCTCCACCTTTCTCGCAAATTTCGTCCACTAAGTCACCATACAGCAGGTCTGACCACGAAATCAACCTCCTATCCGGGACCGCATTTCTCTGGAGGCCCAACGTTTTGAGTTGGTTCCTTCGCAAGAAGCTTATCAGAATTATCATAGGCATGGCTGCCAATGCCTGCAGACTCATTATCATTTTCCCCAAATGGTAGGCGAATGTGGAAAGTGACGTAAGAACAAATACTTCTAAATTAGAAAGCGACTGTATGAGAGCAGCCTTTGCATCTACTAAAATTAACAACGTGACAGCAGTCTTTGAGTGAAATTCTAATTGTTTTAGTCGCAGATTTATCCAAACTGTAAAGGATTTCTGCTGAGCCAATCCAATCTTAAAAAAAAAACAATAAAATTAGTTGACTTCTTCAGATTTTTCTAAA
Source organism: Lepidocyrtus violaceus (assembly GCA_034696905.1). Lineage (NCBI taxonomy): Eukaryota > Metazoa > Arthropoda > Collembola > Entomobryomorpha > Entomobryidae > Lepidocyrtus > Lepidocyrtus violaceus. The sequence goes on from JAQGAI010001593.1 coordinate 2,130, forward strand.
TAGCATTGAAGAATATGTTGTGATTGTAAGTGAAATGGTATTAATTACCTTCTTGATCTTCAAGTAAAGCTTTTTTATATCGATGGATTTCCATATTTGAACTTTCTTCCAATCAACTTCTGACTGCTCAGAACTATCAAATCTTTCCCTTGTTTCCGTGGACAGCACCACCCCTTGATATCTTTCTCCATCCAGTGTCGACACTGACGAGTTTAGGAAAAGTTCTCGGAGCGCACCACTAACCTCACGGTTCTTGATGAGCGTCTTATGCATTCTTATGACCAGACATGTTTTCTCCCGCAGACCGTCCTCCCGAGAGATGTACGAGACGACATGAATCATCCACGGAGGACTCGAGCCATTCAACGGAGTTGACGCACAGTATGAAACATATTTTTGAAGTATTGACTTATTCGACCCCGTCCTGTACAGCTCCTTCAACGGTTCATCTACAATAGGACAGTTGTGAAATCGCTTGGGAGCTTCCACGATATGACTTTCCAATGCGAAGTTCTCACAACCCTCCCAAACCTTTGTTCCCAGTCTGGATGTCAGCTTCAGCGTAAGAAGCGAATACAACTGCGGGTTCTCCGTGAAAAGAAGCTTGAATTTTTTCTGGATCGTGCTGGCATCCAATTTCCCCTTGGTCCATACTATGAAATTAACTATCCCTGACGTTTCCGGTGTAAAAGGCGAATAGCTAAAGACAAAGATTTTAACAATTTTAGTACTAAACCACTAAAGTGGGGCAATGTGAGAAACACGTAGATTTCAACAGTGCTTACCTATCCCAATGATTTAACTGAACTACGTTGGGATGAAATCGTCTAATTAAAAGGTATCTCAGTCTTCTAACAATAAACAGACCTGAAATCGACAGTAAAAGCTTAATTAGTTTTATGACATTTTTTGATTACAGGGATTAAGTTATTTTTATGTTCTTCCTGTTGCACGTACTTATAGCCCCCAGCATCCACAGAGGGAAAGTGACTAAGAGAATGAGCAGTCCAAAAAGCTGATAAAATGCATCCTTGCACCGATTGCCAATTAGTGCGGCAGGGTCTCCAACATAATACTTGGCATAATTCTGAACAGTTTGCAATGCTCTGGCGTGCGGTCTAACATATTTCGCACTTCTATACACAATGAAGGGTGAGGATGAGGATGTCCTTGCTGCTGTTGAATAGGTGTAGGAATTCCCAAGACTGTCTTTTGACGAATCACTGGCACTATTGTTATGACTCTGCTGCTGTTGTAATCCTAGCCTGTCCAAACTTCGGCTTCTACTATAATGATTCTTGTTAAATGTAGCACTGCTACTCGTGAAAGTGGGGAAGCGGCCGCTGACAAAACTTTCCCCTGCACAATAGTTAGGTTTCATAGTGAAACCCGGATATCCCCACCCCCGCAGACTAACTTGGGAAATGTCTTGTTTTCTTTTTTTATCGTCGAGGAAGAAGAATTGCTCGACTGGATACCAAGCACCTTTCTGTCGCTTTTGTGAATGGAAATTCGATCCTTTTTATTAAATTCCACATTGAAAATTTGATTCGTCGAACGATTTGTTCCTTCCAGTGAAACACTTTAATCCTTACAATCTGATTTAATCTGAATTAAATAGTCCTTCCATCTTCGTATGCCTTGTTTATGCTCGGTCTATGTTTATTAGTTTGAACTGGAATAATAACAAACAGAAATATTAAATTATTACAGTTGACCTTTCATCATCATAATAAATACATGCATATATCCGTGGAAGCAAACCATGATGCATGAGAACAAACATAAACAAGTCAGCTATTTTTGTTTGCAGCAGAAAAATAGTTGTGTTAATTGAGAAACAATCAAGCATCATCAAAAAAAAACTTTTACATGGTTGAAACTGAGTTTTTTTTTTCGATAATCATGCAGACTAATCAACAACTGACAAAACATTTCATCATTATTCAAAGTATTACCCACTGATACAAAAATAATGTTGAGGTCAAATGAATAAATAAACACAACCAAATAAACTGACCCGAATAGAAATGAAACAACGAACTTATCGACACTAGCAATCTTCCATGATAACATGAAACCTCCAATTAATCTGATTCGATGCGATGAACGTTATAACCGTTACACAGTTGGTTCAGACAGTTCTAACTGTATTTAGTGAGTATTTTATGCGTGCACAATAGTGAAGAGTCTGGAATAAAATTGTTAACGCATGAAGTATATAACGTGTCATTTTACTAACTCCTGAACTTAAATGGCCGCATGTTCCCACACTGATAACGCAATGAGATATGCATGATTTTATCTGAACGACACGTAGACATAAACTGGAGCAAAATCAGCGAGGTGATGCTAGAGATGATACCTATGCTAAACAAAGTGAGCAGTAGAGCCATATATCGCACTTGATCCAGTAATTTCTCTTTTGCTAAACTCATTTTGCAATCAAATCAGCAAAACAGTGAACTGTTATTGCTGGATAGATAGATATCCAACGTACATGTAAAAACTTGTTACAATACGCCGTAGCCTGCCTGTCGATTGTGTAGCGCTGATAAATACTATGTATGCATACATGTTCCATTCCATCCTTCAACCAATTTCTAATCCAAGTTAAATCTTGGTACACAACAATAGTAATGCCCTTCCAAGATAATTCAGTTCGATGTGATGATCTCAAATGGTATTAACATAATTCCAGAATTATTCCATTCCAGCTAATTCTCAATCAAAGCAATTCCGGCCGACCGGCAATGTCTATTGCAACATTTGCATCGGTCCATCTTATTGCTGTATATTGGCCAATTTTTGCATTCATGATCAAACTCAGTTGGGGCATTCTGATCCGATCGACTTTATTTTAATATTGAAGTTCTTTAAACAGTCTTGATTTGGTGTAAGTAAGAATTTCCAAGCGTATACAATCAATTCCCAATATTTTTTAAGTAATAAGTAATGAAAAAATAAATGTAAGTGGAAAATTTAATGATTAGCCTTTTCAAAAATCCCAGTTCAATTAAAAGTATATCAGAGGAAAATTATAGTATCATTGGTTATGGCTCCCAACAATGTTGTAAGAAACTCCAACGCAGTGACGTACTCAGGAAAATACAAAGTTTCTTAACTTTCAATTCAAACTTTAATCGTTCGCAAACATTTAGATTTAGAACTGAATATGGAATCAAATGCTTCAGATACATACAGTATAACCAATTGTATGGCTAACATAACAGCGGCTTAGGCTGAAGAAAAGCAGCATACAAAGCAAACTCACCTTTGTGAACCATATAAAAAACTTGTCTGATTTTACGCCTTGAGATTCGTAATGGCAAGGTCAACCACGAGAATTACAGAACTTGAGGTACACAACGCGAGTCGGACAACAAACTCACTTTTATACGATTTGATTCATTTTTTTGCACACGCACTACCTACTAAATGTAGTACACAAATCCAATGTTTTTGCAAACAAAGACAAAGATGGATCGAAATGAAGAAACGAAACAAGACATTTTATTGCAAAATTCTACGCAGTAACAACAAAAAAGTAATAAATATGTGTCTTGCAAACTATGTATTCGTCTTATTTGGAAAATCGTTTTATATAATATTTCATGGTCACCGAATGTTTTACGATCTATTTCGGTTGAGTGTCTATATAGTGGCTTATTATGCTGTAATCCCGTGATAATTTTCATAGTGTAATCCGCTTTTTAATATTTAAAGATGACCAAGTCCAATAGAATTCATAAAAAACCAGTCTACTCCTGTCTGCAAACAACAAATAAGGATTGACCTGCTGCCTGGGAAAAGAAGTGCCATATAGTTGACGATACAGAAACTTCTAGTTCATCCAATGCCGATTTCAACATAAAACATGTCAATGTCAGATATCTTCAACCCGAAAATCGCTATCGATTTTTCGTGAAATATTGACTGACTGACACTGACGAGGAGACAAGTGCTTCCCTTAATACCTACATCATTTTGTGCAAAAGAGAAAGTAAGATAGATAACTGATGAAATATTCAGATGCCACACTTTCATCCTAGCTACCTATACATTCCATGTCGATGTCAACTTGCTTACCCATCCACCTGAAATTCCATGGAACAAGAAAGAATTTGCCTTCCAATCTTCCAATGTCCCACAGGTAGGGTTACGAAATGAAACGAATATTCGCGAATTCCTCCACTTAAACTCGAATTGTGGATGCTTGCATTTTGTATCCATAACCCAACAATGAAATTTGCAACACAAAAATCGTTGTTTCGTTTAGAATCGTAAAATAATGCAATCAATTTCCATAAAGCTCTGAAGAAGTTTTCGCAGAAATTATATCCAACAAAGGTGACGACGGACCAAGGCCAGGCTTAAGTAAGCCTTGATGCTCATGCTAGTATGTATATATTGCATACTTTGCTAGGGGCTTAAGAACTGTCAGTCATTTTTTTCGATAGTGACGGTGTTGGAAATACTGGTCGAGACGTTCCGAAGAAAGCCCAAATAAATGAAATACGAATAATTACTTCAATTATATTTATTTTTAATTGCAGAAATTGCATTTAATGACTCCTGATGAAGATGTTCATACAATCAATGCTACAATTATAGTTTGAAAACCAAGCCAGCTTACTGAAGCGATGCGAGAACCTAACTTGGTGGAGGTCTCCATTTCCGCTCACGTTCCCAAGGAATGACATCCAAGTCCATTATGGAACTTCTACTTTCACGTACTAAGTTGATGCCGACTCCATCTTGGTAAGTTTATTGCAGAATCTTCCCTATATTTTCCACTCACTGACGAATGCGAAAATAATTGTAAAATACACCGAGGGTGATTGAATACTTATGCGAAATAAATATGTTTCGATAAGCACTGGACGGGTGTAGTACATTGACTGAACTCGCAATGAACTTTGACATAACGAAGACGCTTATCTTTAGAATCAGTCAGCACATGACTGTACACTACTTAAATATATCTTTTGATGCCTCATGATATGATGCCAAATACCTATCTAGGTTAAGTCCAGCCAAGACTTGCCAATGATTCTTGTATTACTTTTAAAATATCCCTAGATCTGATAAATTTTATGTTTGACAACACCTCGTTCAACCCACAACCAGACTATTTTTCAAGACCTATTACTGCAAAGGCTGAAGAAGAACACGAAAATTAAGTCCACTGAATATTAAACGGGGACAAAGCTGTAGGAGGGGTAAAGTAAGTTCAAGTGAATTATGCATAACGTACATAAGCCATGAAATAATTACTAAAAACAAGAAATTGGCTATATTCACTCCCCTTGTTTTACAAACTGCTGAAATGTACAATAAGCATTCATCATATCATCATATCATTTGCACTTATGAATGAAGACATTTATGCTATCCTATCATAATCTCCATCCACCATCAATTTTTTTTTGGCTGGGGTCAGCTTTTTAAGCAATCAAAAGGAGTTAGAGGTTGAATTGGTCGTGAGTTGAAAATAGTTTCAAAGAATCATTTGGCTTTCATTTCACTATAGTCTTTGCGTTGTGGCAAAACTTCGTAGTGGTAAGCAAGCAAGTGCTTAAAGAAAATTTTAAGATATGGCCAAAGCCATGCCCTTTTCATGAGATTAGGCGTAGATTATTGAAGTACTTTTTGCAAGTGGTTGGGTTGTTGGATTAGCAGAAAAACTATGAATACCTACGCAGAAATATTGGTGGGGTCAGCAAAAAAGGGACTGACTACGGTATGGCAAAGCTCTGACAAATATAGTTCACTGTCTTGGTTCGCATCGCAGATCGCAGTATAAAGTTTCCACAGCTTGGATTTTATTTAGCATGAACAGTTGAAAATTTGGCTTTTAAATCCAAAGTATATTAGCAAAAGAATCCACATTTCAATTTAAACTGTTTCATGATTGCTAAGTGACGGCTGGATGTATGTTTTACTGCTTTTGTTGACCATTCCAAAGGAAAAGTTGAATTGTGTGTCAAGTGGATTTCTCCTACTACCTTTCAAGGTTAAACCTTGTTCCTTTCAACAGGTTCAGTTCAAAATAATTTTTAAGTATCGTTTGCATTACCATTACCACTACACTCATACGAGAAATCATTGATTACAGCTTATTTAATGGTAGACGATTTGTAAATACGGCGACGAGACTTCCTATCCTCATCTCATTTTAAAGAGTCATCCTCCTAGATATGGACAAATATCTAAAGATAAATTACGGTAAATATTGACACACTTCCCAATCAATACAATGGAAGTGAGATAATAACGTTTTGTTTTCCTTCTACTCCAAAGCTCAGGCCAAGCCTACTTTTCTATTTTCAGCAGGTATATTAAAGCGGGGACAAAGACCTTTCTTCAATCGAACTAAAAACTGATGAATAAAAATTCTCCTCGGGAGAATGCACTACTGCATCAGCATCAGATAATTAATTTCGGCAAGTAGGATAAAACATGAGTATGAACTAAAGCTAATGCAATGCACACACCCTATATTTTGCTCTTTTGCTTGCCGATTTCGTTAAGTTATATCATTGACACATATTCCATTCCAACCTCTAACGAGGAAAAGGCTAAACAGGGAAACAACTGACAACATATCCATCCATCCATCCTAAACTTTCTATTTGCATGAATTGAAAATTACCTCATCGTTTTTGAGAGGCATTCACACACATATATTATGCACTTCGGCTAATGAATTTTCGTTTAAACACTGTGCATGCCTAACAATATCGGAAATGGTACAATTAATTGGTTGGATAGTTGGATTGCATTGAAACCTATTGAAGTTTAGTAAATCCTAGCCTAGCATGACCTAATAAACTGGACGAAGCATACCATAAATTATCATGGAAATTTTTCTTCTACCTCTCTTCGATCCTTAAAGATGGAAAGTGGTGATAAGAATGCATATAGGTATGAGCACTATAATAAAAATGTAAACATCTTTCACAATAAAAGTGCACAGAGCTTTTATAGGTATACCTTTCTAACTGGATGCCATTGACACCTGCAGCTTCCACAACATCTCTCCTCTCAACATTCACCTTTTACAGGATGAATCCACAAACAAACAAAGCCGAACTAGCTACACACACATCGGTGTAGAGATATCATGGACTAAGGAAGATTTCAACAAAAACAGCTCAAATACTCAGAATCTTCTTTACCCACGTAATAATAATGCCACTTTGAGCAAAACTGTCACTTTCTATTTTCATGGACTACGAAAGATTAACAACTCTGGGCACACAAGAGTTCCATTCCGCCTAACGACGACGGGATGCGGTGTGATGCACTTTATTACCACTCCCCAACCTGACTGAGCATCCTACTTTCATCGTATACAATAAATGCAAAGCAAATCCTCTGATTATGATTTTAACTTTCCAATTCATACAATACAATCCATCAGCACTACGCATACGATAATTAAACACTTATTTACATTTCCTCCCGATAATACACACTTACTTTCCTAATGAATTTTTAACAAATATAAAACGACATTATCATCCTAGATAAGTACTTACTTTTGTATATCAATGTTAAGTATGAAGAGGCAAGATCCGGAACTTCTGCATATCTTTCACTTTTCACTGTACTGATGCAACAAAATCATAAACACGACACACTTTTTTTTACAGTTATCTTCTTTAATGCAGCCAGTGTGTTGTTCTCTTATCAAATCTTCGTTGTTCCTTTTATTTCTTTGATGGTTAACTGAACACCATAACATTACCTAAATATTAGTGGCTGCTGATTAGGATGATCTACTGACATTTTTTTATATATGTACGCACGACTACGCATTATTAATTATGCATATTCGCTTCAACCAGAAAACTCTACAAGCCTCCACCATTCCACAATAAAAACTTTGCTGCTAGAGCTGAGGCTAAAGCTCTTTCAACTTTGTTGCATCCCTGTTGGATGCTAAACGAGGAATGACGATATTGACAATTCCACACACACTGCCATGAATTTCATGCAGCAATCCAATATCCAAATGCCAACATTGGGTAGGTATGTTTGGCGTAATCAATCAAAAATAAACCTTTTGTGCCCATCTATTTATCTATACTTGTTGCGGCTCTTATCAAAATCCTATGCGTATGGATGGACGCTTCAGACGGCACAGCACTTACAAGAAAAAATGAAGCCACTTCACAAACAATTTCTCTCATATCAATATTCTCCGTCTCCCTTTTCCTCATTCATCATACCGTTGGAATTTCACTTGAAGAATGTGGTGGTATTTGTATGGCTATTTTCTCACTTGCCCATTCACCATACAATATCATCCCCATAATCCACTTTATTACCGGAGGATGCAAAGGCAAAGTAGGAACTGGGGAGTGGAGTGGGGACGAAGAGTAAAGTAAAAAGAACGATGAATTATTTATATATTTTTTGTTGTTGTTTATGAATGCAATGCAGGATCCTTTTTTCAAGATTTCCCTTCGCAGTAAGTAAGTGCACATACATAACCAACCGGCTTGAGTTGAGGCACCTGTTTTCAAAAAGAAATGCATTACTGAATTTTTATTCCCATGTAGAATTATGCAGGCTAAAGTTATACTTATACAGATACTCTGCAAGGTATACATATATGAAGGTACCATGCAAATCCTAAATGAAGCAAGAGCTGAGCTGCTTGCTGTAAATTTGTTCACTTACCATTACCATTCACTGACTATGACTATATAGCGAATGAGAAAGGCGAACAAACCAAACCTGATTTAACAAAAAAGAACTATCTTTCAAGTTCTACCTGAACTATTTCGAAGAAGTTTTGTGGCTTCTTCACTCTTTTTATCCATATTATTACGTGTGAATATGGTCAGTCACTTCTCAACTGCACTGCAAACTGCAATCCAATAATAAATCTCTGATGATCAAGAAGGATGAGTAAATAATACTTAATTTTATTAGCCGATGATGATAATGATGAGGTTTTCATTAAATTCAAAATTTTATACGCAATACAATACGATGAATGTAAGTGCTCACCAGACTCAAAACCTAAAGTACCAAGTACCTATTACGTGCACTCCTTTCCTGTACGTCTACTGATAAAAAAAAGTTACACAATGAATGTTCCTTACTCTGCATATAGTCTAAAAATGAAATATTTTTCAATTTAAACCACACATTCTGCCACAGCCTTTTTAATGAAGATAGCCACCACCGCTTATTTCATCATCAACAGCAGTCAATATTTATGCAACTAAAAAGTGCAATTTTTTCCTGCAAGTTTCAGGAAATTCTCTCCGATCCACTTACCACAAGCATTAAACTTTTTTGCGATATTGTGTAACAATAATAGCTGAAGTTTAAGTTTCATAGAAGTAGGCGTCTTCCCATTCAGTCGTTATCCACACGCTATGCATATTACCCATATGCAAAATCATCTTCAATACATTTAGACCACCACGCTTTTCATTACCTGGTTTCGGTGATGATGTGATGGTACTTTTTCCCATTCTAATTATTTGCATTTACGTATTCTGCGATATGCCTTGTAGCGAAGTGGGTAAAAGCAAACATTCCGTTATAGCCTTTTTCTTTTTCCTTAACAATGCGATTATAATGGTGCGTGGGGATTTTTGCCACCACGTAAGTTAATTTGCTAAAAAGGAGTAATGCTGTTTTAGGTGGATTCACAACTCTTGGATCGGGCTCACTGCGGCTTTTATGATTCAAACAGGGATTTTAGTTTGACTCACCGCATATCAGTTGATGCTAAAAGCTCGATGTACTAGTTTTACTTACATTAACTGTTGTATTATTTTCGGTTTCGATGATCTCGCAAATTGGCCCATTATTTTCAGAATGCCGAAAGCAGCCTTCATACCTCATACATTCTACCTTGTACGTTATTATTACGAATGTAATATTCTAATGCTTAGTACCATCCTTTCCTTGAAGTCAACTGTGATTACTTTTTTTATTGTTAATTTATTATGTGCTCGGTACAGATATTTGAAGAGGCTATACAATCACAGAGGGTCTTACTTTCTACGTGCTATCTCATCTTTTTTCCATTGATTTGTTAGTTTAAACCTAAAATTGAACATTCAACTGTCATGCATTGAATTGATTGAGTTAATTCTTTAATTCAGTGTATGATATATGTTGAAGTTTTCTAATCTATACTTTACTGACTACTAACTCACTAATCAAGCTACTTCCAAAAGTGAATGAAGTATTTTTAAAGTCTGCATGAGCCCCGGTCGAAACAAAGTAAACGATGTGTTTGGTTGAAGTGTTGAGAATCAAATGACCCATTACGCTATTATGAATGTTGGTGTATCTAGCGCAGTTTATTACTACTGTACACGATAATTTTTTATTTCTATTTTAAATTTAGTTTTAGGGTTCCAAAATTCCCTTGCAATTGAGGTAAAATGCCGATTTCTCTCTTACTGGAAAGGGATTTTCCTTGTACGTAATGCAATTTTATAACACAATGAACCATAGAACGATTACTTACTACTATATTGGGATGATATGTTAGTGTGGCTTTTAGTTTGTATGCGTCATTCAATGTGGTTATAGCCATAATTATATCATATCATATTATCATCATCAGCAGTTTCATTCATAAAAGATTAAATTTATAGATTTTTTTTACACAATAAAACATCCTGCTACAGATTTCTCGCACCGGCTCACGTAAAGAAAGCCGATGTAATATAGCAGACCAAGCAAGTTCGAAGTTCGAACACATAAATTTTATCACAGGAGCTAGATGAAGTTAATAAACGCTAAATAATTGATCAGTTGTTAACATTAGAAAGGATATTTATAATCTGAATGAAACTCAAGTTCAGGTATAAGAATAACAACGTACGCACACTACTATACACATGTCAAGAACGTCCACAGTTCATACGTGTCTGTCTGCTTATTTCTCTCATCTCTCCCCAGTTAAATATAGCCATAAACTGCTAGGTACTCGTATTGTATTCATATTATATTATTGTTCATCCAATTAGCATCACACACACAACTACACACGTTAATCATGTACATAAATCCATTAACTGATTTCAAAGCATTAGTCATCGTCATCAAATGCAACTTGGCTAGTTAAAGTTTTTAAGTTACCTAAGTTGATGAACATGCCAAGTAGTTCTGTGTGCATCACACTAAAAAAAGAATACCTACAGCCAGCAGCCATCATTCAAAAATATATTCAAGCAACCCAAGCTTGCCTACTAAACCGCATTTAATTCCGTATCAAGAAAGCATTTAGAGCATATCTGATAAAAAGTTGGTGTAGATAAAATACTGACTGAACTTCACTTCGATGCAACTTTGAGATGAGGTAGCTGCAAAATGCAACTGGTTGATTCGCAATAAGTGTCACAGTCCTCGCGCACACTCCGCTCATTCGCAACTTTCATCATATGCGCTAATTTTTTATGCTAAAAATAGTGCCATACTAATATTTACCGTTATCCTGCCCACTTTTTCCTCTAACCAGGTCCGCAATAGGATGATAATGATGATATTGCATATACGTATTTATGTTGATCGTGAGCACTGAATTTAGGTTTACAAGACAAATATAGTTATAATTCAATTTCGCTTGATACTATCTTTCTGCATATTATCACATTTTCTTTACTTTATCTACTATTCTACTGGAATCTGACACTGGTGTACCTAATTGACGAAAATCTGTGTTGTTATATTTCCTTGAGATTGCATGAATTCGAGCCGACACTTTTCTACAATTTCCAAAGGTTGAAATGGCTGAATTATGCGAGGATATGTGGAACAGAAACATGAGAATACTCACGTCCGCGTCCTTCCGTATTAACTATTACCTAACTTACCAATAAATATGTAAATACCTACGCCATTTTTTTTGGAAATCGCACCGGTGCTACAGCATAAATTGATTAAAGATAGGAATATTGATGAATCATTGATTGCGATTCATGATTGATGAATAACGACAACATGCGGAATACACGAAAACGAAATAGGCTAACTTTTGCCACTGCGTTCCAGATTTCCGTTACGACATGACTCATGAAATGCCATAAATTATTTCAGTAAAAATAAAAGCAGCAAGTTGCTTATAATATGGACCAGAATGCTTTGTATACAGTTAAACCAGATGTTTGAATGATTAA
>JAQGAI010001594.1:0-14286 GCA_034696905.1 Lepidocyrtus violaceus
TCTCTTAATTTCTCACCTTAAAAATTCAATTGAAAGTATTTAACATTACTGCCAGCCAATAATTCGTTTTGGAGAGAGAGAGAGAGAGGAGCTGGCAAAAGTCTCCGTTTCCACCCCTTCACTTCCTTTTCACTCTTTCCTTTGTCTTTTGCATAGATCCTCTGGATTTCATATAAAAGATGTTCACTTCTCTATTAGCTCCATATTGGAACTCATCAATTTCAATTCATTTTTGGCCTCTCCCTTTTCTCCTACACTTTTATATAATTCGGTGACTGAAAAGAAAGCAAAAAACTAGTTTGAAACAGTTCTGTCTTTGCCGCTAATGGGCATGCTAGGAATCAAGAAACGATATGTGATGCATGACGACAGCCAAGGAAATGGTAATGGAGTTGTAGGAAAGTTAACGTTGCCGACTTTTTTTTCAATTTTTTTTACTATCCGCTCTACTAACTACGTAACTAAAGCGTACCAATGAAAGGCTACACAAAAGAGTAATGGCACAGTTATTCTTCTTCAGCCTAAGCAAACGAAGAAAGATTTGCTGATGATGTGTCACGAAATTTACGGCTTCCTAGACTAAAAGAATATGAAGTCTTTGTGGAATACAGATCATCTCACTCTGCCTTCTATCTCTCTCTCTCCTTCGTTTTCCAGAATGAAAGTTGGATGATTCCTTCCGTAAAAAAATAAATGACTGTTACTGCTATTCAACTTGAACCCTTTCTCTTATGCTTTCTCCTCTCATCTGTGTTTCCCCCAACCTAAAAAGTTAACAGTTCACTTTCCAGCTCCCTCTGCAAGTGATTTAGATTCTGCTTCCGTTCGAAAGTGATTTAGTTCTGAGAATCAGCCAGCTCACCGGCTCATTTATAGAGAGAGCTTAAGCTCTCATCCAAAAACTATATCCCAAAAGTCAAAATTAATTTTAAGCATTTTTCTTGAGCCAAAATGTAATTCCATTTTAAAAACACTGAGGCTTATTGACTGTCTATTGTAGGAACCTGTAAACTATGATGATTAACTTGTGCAAACAGACAATCTCTATATATTTGTTTTGGTAACAATCTATTAACACACATTCACGTACAAAGTTTTTACACATGTGGATGCTATCTAGGCTATCTGATAGGAGGAGAAGAAGAAAGAGAGAAAAGTAACTTTGGAGTTGTTTGTTAGTTCACTGAAACAAAAAGTCCCTTAAGAGAGGAAGCGATTGATTACAAAGTTCCTGAGGGACCATCTTGCTATTTTCACTCCTCTCGTTTTTCTTATTCCTTTGAGCTAGCTATCTCTGATACTGGGGCCTTTCTGTAGCTACCTGCATTACCCTTTCGCCTTGAAACATTACCTTTCTCCAAGAAAATAAGTTGCAGTCAGATTGTGATCGCAACACAACTTCAATGATTACAGGCTCGGCCCTCTTGGAAAAAAAGTTGTGTCTTTTGTCTTGGAAGTTTGGTAGGGACGCGTCGATTGTTTACAAAGTTTTGGAAATGTAAGGGAAGGCTAGAAGGAAAGTTGCTACTTTCCGGACAAGAGCAGTGCTGATATGCCAGCTACTGTAAATTATGTACCTATTTAGGAAACCTCGGTACAACTGCTTATCCCAGTTTCGTGGACGAATGTTGTATTCAAAGGTGCTGCAGGTCGAGAAAAAGCGAGATTCGTTATTGTATTGTAGAATTTTTTCATTTGGGAATTAAATGTCAGATTGGACAGTTGAATGAACTCTACTTCGTTGTAAGTGCCACTGCTGTGCCCCTTTTGTATTCCAAGGGCTTTATCAAAGTCCGACTTGTTACTAAAGGACTATCAAGGTTAAACTGCACATTTACAGATATATATCCCTCCAATAACCTCCACAATAGGTTTTAAGATAAAATGGAGAATGCACGGATTTCTTCGGCAAAGTGAAGAATGCTCAAGTTTTAAGAATGAACTAAAAAGCCAAACTTTTTCTAAGATAATGGTAACAATAAGATGCTTTTATGCTAAGGAATTATCACGCTTTTAGTATGCTTTGTTCTTTGGAACTAAAAGTCATCATCTGGATCATAATCATGGAGAACAACAGTCGGCATAAAAATAATCATTAAAACAATGCGATTGCATTTTCATCTTCATAAAAAGCCCTTTTCTTTTGGTGGAATACAGAACAAAGCAAAATTGTAAAAAAGAGAGATACACAGTGCCGAAGCATTGGCGGAAATTGGAGCTACAAAAACATAGTAACGTCACATCCTCCATTTAATGAACTGCGACAATAGAAACAAAATCACAATAACTCGATTCTATTCTGCACAACATGGGCACGATGCGTCAGTTCCATTCAAACTCCAGTTGTATTACTTTTAGTTTGTGTCTATGCGTGCGTAATTATTCTATGAATATCTACACAACCCTTTCATTCAAAGACATTTCAGAGCAGTTTATAGAGATGTGGGAGTGCGAGATATGAAGGTGGCGACGTTCTAATGAAAGGCGACAGCTTTGGAGTTCATCCCTCCATGAATAAAAGCGTTTTATTAGGCTGGCTGAGAAAAGTCATGAAAAATCGGTACAGTTGTAAGAATCTTCGTTGGATGACAGTCGAACACGTGTAAAACTTTATGTAAATATCACTTGAGCAATATTCCTCCCTCCCACTATCACTCCCATGTCATAGTATATCCACCCACATTCTTTCTCACTCTTCTTTTTAATGATTTACTCCGCTAATTGTGCCTAATAACTTCTTTCTCACTAGCTGTCATTATCACATACTATTTCGAGCTCATAGACGAGATCTTAAGTAAAGTGTGACACGGTATGAATGGAATAGGCGTGTTCTATTAACGCTCATGAATGGAAGCCTCATGAGTTTTTAACACGACTTCAACAGACTCCGACATAAAAAGAGCATAAAATACTGCTTCCATTTTTATATGGGACAAGTTGACAAATCTACAGACTCGTTGTTTTCTCCAAAGCCGGAAGTAGGTATGCACGTCCTGCTCCTCACAAAACAAAAACAAGAGGGGAAGGAAACCCGTGATGCAAAATAATATCTCTTGTTCTTAGAACAAAAGCCTGAAGTTTATTACTAGGTAGCTTAATTAACATGAAATGAAATGCTGCTACCTTTATTCCGCACACGCCAAGGTAAACATTACATGGGAATACCATGTCAGAATTTTGCAAACGAGAAGATCCCATCCCATACGCATTCATAAACAAGACAAATGTAGGGAAACGGAAGACGCTGGGAAATGGAAATTGTTACATTTTTTTCTTTGTTATATGAGAGCACACCTTGTATTTTTTCATAATGTATGAAATGAGCATTTTATTTAAAAAGTGAAAGTCGGAAGGAAAAATATTGCACGTTTTTTCGTGCTTCCCATGCAAAAGTAAACATTAAGCCGGAATTTTGATGGAGTCATTTATAACAACACTTCCAACAACGTTCCGGGGAAAAAAATTGCCCGCTTATATTCCCACATTCCCAGAACCTCTGGCAGTGCAGTGGTGGAAGTGGAAACGCGATGTTTTTTATTTTACTTTTGCTTTCTATCTTCCTCCCATCCTATGGCTGAGGCTTGTAGGAGGAAATGAATGAATGAGAGGGATTTTTTGCCTGCAATACAGTTCCCTATGAATAAATGAGCAAGATTCCCATTCTGATTAGAAAATGAGGATACCATAAGAAGCCGGCAAGCCTCATGGGCTCATTTTCATTTGTCGGAATGTGAATTTTTTTCCCTTCCTTGCTGCTAAAGTAATTGCCTGGGTGGCACCATCTCCTTTCCTGTTTATTATGATGCCATGTGCCGTTATACTAGATGGGCTAAAGGCTTTTTCCCATTTCAGAATCAGTAGTTTTTACTTTGGCTTCATATTTCTCTCATTCTTCCCTACATCATAAAAATATATTTTTTGAGGTTGCCTGCCTGCCACCCAACCAAATTGAAAAGGACAAAGCTTATTTGCCATCAAACGGAAACGGAAAAAAGAGCCACTGGAGAAAGGCAAAGAAATCTCTCGGTATTTCTCCCCTCTGAGTGGGTTCTTATGCCACTTCCATTTCAAGCAAATGGAAAAATGCAAAAAAGAGAAATCTGGAAATATCTGTCTTGAATATTAAACGGGGTATGAAATCAGAGATGAAAGTTACGCAATGAGAGTTTTTGGTAGGTGTTACGGCAAAATAGCTGTAGTGGATAACATGCTTAAATAAAAGTAGAGAAAGCGTGAAGGGAAAGACTTTTCTCCTTTCTCCAGTTTCTTTCAGAAGATTCTGGGAATAATATGATGTGCGTGTTATTTGATTATATCTTTTGCATAAAGCAATTCACATTACTTGGAAGAAGTTGAAGTGGTAATTTGAAGTAGATGATCGTAAAAGCAAAAGCAAGTTGTCGATTACGCAATGCATTATAAGCCAATTGTGTGTGTGTGGATGCTGTTTCGTTGTGGCACTATAAAATTTGTTATCAGTCTCGTCTCCATTCGGCTATAGTATTGCGTTTTATTGTGCACTTGATTCTGTTTGAAAATACGCTTTAAAAAATATTTTTGCTTCTTTAATTTAATTCTTGGGTATCAACACATTTTTTTAAAATTAACGAAACGGTATCTTCAATAGCACGGATCGGTAACTTTAAAACTATTTATACGAAACAGGCATCCCAAAACTATTTACTGTATTCTACTTATTTCTAATTTTTTTTACAGTTTGTCTGCTCTGTTCCAAGAATGTTTTGTTTTGCTATTGCATACTTTTAATTTTAAATAGTTCGTTTAAAGTAACCAGAAGGCATGTGAAAATGTAAGGTAAGGCGGTATTGCTAAAATGAATAAAGTTTCCGTTGTTCAACCTCAGTTTACTGCTCCCGAATTCTAAATGTTCTTTCTAAAATGAAATTGTGAAAAGTGGGAACGGTTTCTTGTTTCCAAACACTACAGCGAAATTGGAACTTCCAATGGGGTAAGTTATGGACGCCCCCGGGATACACTAGAACCTCGTTTTAGTCCCGTCCCATCCCATTTTTCAATTCGGACTAGGTATGTAGGTAATCTCAATTCTATTTTTAGGCATTTGCTCTTAAAACAATTTTTCCATAAGACTATAAAAGGCAGTGAAACTACCATAAAAACTTTTCTAATTACATATTTTAAGACATTATAAAAAAGAATTTATTACAAATAGGAAAATATATTGCGAAAAGGAGGCGGTTTCTATTCTTTAGAAAATTTTTCTTCATTTTCTAATTTGCAAAGAAAAAACTTTTTAGCAATTAAGTTTTTTATATCGTAGATTTGTTAAAGAGCCTGAAGGAACTGAAACCTCGTGATTAGCATATTACACAAGTGAAAGTAAAACCAATACCGTCCTGCATTTGGTATACAAACAGACAGAGACAGATCGTTTTGCAAACTTATCTTTTTAAATGTTTTATTTTAGGAAAAGTAGATTATTGCAAGGGCTAATGGAAGGGAGTAAAAATTGGTCACAGATTCTATTCAAGATCTCACTACCCTGCTGCTTATCTACTCACATCCCATTATGAGATAACTTGATGACACGATGATGGCAAAAAGCAAGTCAACACTTTCTTGACGGTGATACGACACACGACACGACGTGGATAAGGATTGACGAGATGAGCCATTTAAATGGAAAAGATGTACAGAAAGGAAGTGGGCTCAAATAGATATGAACCTTTTTTATGTTTTTCATCCTTTGCTCGGCTCAAGACAGTTCAGTACCCTACTTCATGGATGGGACCTTCTTTTTTAAAGCTTCGATTCTCCCTTCTCGTCTTCCTGACTTCCTTACCAGGAAGAAAGTAGAGAAAGGATAAGAGACCGTGGACAAAAGAACTGTGCCGTCGACAACAAGTCAACTCAAGTCTAGGGAAAAAAAGGAGAAGAGATGTGATGACATTAGTTTACCCCGGGACAGCTTTGAGAGACACCACATGAATGGTTATAGCTTGTACGAGGAAGAAAAAAAAGATCCATCCATATATAGATGGGATCGCATAAATAGGGAAAAGTGTCCATTCACGCATACCTTTGCTGACACAAAGTTATCGTAGATTATAATGTACCTCGTTTCCCTTTTTGTGTATCTTATCCATTGAATAGGCAAACTGTCTTCTCATCTTCTCCAGTTTTTCTTCTTCTCTACTTTCACTTGAATGAACTAACTAATCCGTAAGTCTAATCTTTCCCCTCCAAAAAAAATAAGCTCGTATGAAAATCATCATCATCCGAAAGACAGCGTTAGAGGAACGAACCCACTGGGTTGAAATGTTTTCCACGGTTATCTTATTACACCCTTTTTTCTTTTTGCTGTGTCCTCTTCCTGCAAAAGTGGAAGAAAGTATCTTGCCATAGTACATTTAGTATGACACACATAATATGCGGCTAACACACGCCAAATTTTTTGGACCAATCTTATTTTTTGCGAAGGAAACACTTGCTAACTTTCCGCTCATCTCTTTTCCTTCTCATTTGCTCAGTGGTGAAAACTTCCCTTCTTATAAAACCAAGTTTGTAGAAAGGTCTTCTATAAACATTGAGCAGATTTCAGCACAATCTCACATCTCACCTTATTACGTAACGAAAAAAGTTCCTGAAAATCTGGAGAAATTTTTAGTGTGGAAGGTGGTATCTCTTTGGAGTTGAAAGAATAGACGTTTTCTTTCAGTTTCAGTTCTCTTATAAAAACAACTTAACTTCCGCCAGGGCCAGACACAATCCCAGCCAGACGGAGAGATATTCAGTCACACACAATTTCCACTTCATTTCACCACTCTCTCAAAATGCTTCATTTTATTTTAAAAAAATGGACGATATGAAAAAGAAAGTAAAAACTTTTCTTGGGTAGGTATTCAAGCCGACATATCTCCCCAGTAGCTTTGTTCTGGCTGATAACTGTTTATCTCGAAAGTAAGTGTAACATTACCTATACATCGGACAGGGCAGGTCAAAAAAGATAGACTTGACAAAGAAGAGCGGATACATCTTTTTATCTACTTAAAAAAATATGTTAAGAGCTTTCACTACAGCCTACATGAAAAATGCTATCTGTAGTGGCTCCTATAGTTTTTAAAGCTACTAGAGATACCGACATACCTATGTGCTCTAGGAAAGTTAAATGTATTCATTTCTCTTGTGTGAGGAACTACACACGAGAATGTATATACAAATATATTCCTGTAAATTATCTGTGACCTTTTTCCAACGTGGGACATGGAAAAGATGGTGCACTTCTTGTCATTTTCATTTGTCATCCGCTATAATTCTTCTTTTCCTCTTGAGTCAGCATTCATTTTCAGCGTGTAACAAAAAAGTTTTAATCAAGGAAAATAATTGAATTAAGACTCATCCAGGCACTTTCCCTTTCCTTTCTCATAGGTACATGTACATGCATGAGTATGTATGCTTCTATGTATATTTCACTCACAATGAAAATTCTCTCTTTTTACAACTGGAAAACAGTTAACTGAAGTTTTTCCTCCGTATTTTTCCCATTCATTCATTCCTCCCTTCATTCATTCTGCTTGAACTGTCTCCTAGAACGTATTAAGATATATGGAAAAGTTCTTTAGACTCCTTCCATAAGAGCATTTCTCCAATCTAAGCAGTGGTGGCTTAAGAGAGCAAGGCAGTAATTTTCATGCACACTTACATTCAACATTTATGGAGCATCTAATGAATAAGTAAACGTTACTTTTACATTCATGATGATATAACATTCATGTCTTAGCAAATAAAAAGAAGGTTAATGCCTTTTCCTCCGTTTTAACTGAGGTGGAAGAGAGGAAGCCGTAAAAAAACTAGGTACCGCCTATCCTTGATGAAACAATTTTTTTTCGTACAAGGTTTTTTCGTACAAGATTTTTTCTTTAAAGAAAAGGGTTTATTTTCCTGACATAATGTAGAAAGCCGGTATCGCCAAAGTACAAGAAAGCAGCGGGTGGAATGACTGCGTCACTTTACTTTGATTCTCCGAAAATGGTCGCATCTGCAATCGTTTTATTTTAGCGAAGAGAGAAAAAATTCGGTATTGGGTTTATTGTAAGTTGTTTTTTTTTGCTGGCAAGATCCATATAGTGATGGTGTGCTATGTAACCTTATATTTTTTTAAGGAAAAGAAAAACCCTTCCGCTTCTAGCACTCCAACTTTCCTGACAGATTTTTACCTTTAAGCAAGGACTCAAAGATCGGGATCGCTAATCCATTTCAGGAAATTGGACACATCCATCGAGGCTCGTAAAGCTCTTGTCTTTTTTCTCCTACTACTGGGTTGGAAGAAATGTAAGTTGAACTGGAGTGAAACGGGGAGCGATGTTTTATTTTTTGCATGTGATGTGGTAACTTAGTTCTACTTTTTTTGTTCACTATACATCATCCACCCACTATATATATGTAGGAAGGAATCGGCAGGATGAAGGCTCCAGGCCAGTAAGTAAGGAAGAGCTGCTATATAAAAATTTGCCGTAAAATGTCCTCATCCGAGCTTTAAGTGAAATGGATATCGAGTACGATTTTTTTAACGTCAGTAGTAAAACCCAGTCCTTCCACCACGCACGCATCCGTACAGAAAAGAAAAGTCCTTTATATTGTTTGTACACTTTAAAAAGGGAGAAGCCCTTTTTGTAGAGCTATCATGCAGCTAAGGCAAAATCAATGTCACCCCTTTTTCTCTTAAATCAAATGTTGAATTCTAATTCCAAATTCCTCTTCCCATCCACCAACACGTCCCTTTGACTCTCGCCCACTCATTCACTCACTTTTCTTCAAAGCCGAGACTTTAAGAGAGAGAGAGTTCCCTATTCACAAAACTCAATCCGGTCATATGTACGGATCAACAGTAAGACTGATAGTGAGAGCAAAGTGGTTTCTTACGTTCACCATGGATGGACCACTTTTCCCCAGAATGCTGGGCTTTGAGTTTTACTGCACACAAACACGTTCCCAGTTCAATACGTACCTGTTTTCTTTCACACGTGCGTCCTTAAAAACCTCCGACTCAATACCGTTATCACTCGCAAAAAAACACAAGAACTGTCACTTTAAATTCCAAGCACAAAGCAAATTTTTATGGCAAATTTATTGACGCACTTATCAAACTATATATGCAAAAGTCTTCCCCTAATCCCCAATTTCCTCCTTTCCAGTCCTCTCAGTGATACTTTGAAAAAGACTGGAGGACTTTGACTCTGAATCCTTCCGTGAGAAGCAGGTAAATACTTACAGACCGAAAATATCGGAGGATTTGTTGAGAAACGATTGAAACTGAAACCAGTCAACTCACTAGACTACCTTTTTCTCCGTGTGTGTACATAATCAAATCCCAGAGTGAAATGAAACCATCATTAAAAGATAAAGGGATATACTTTCAAAAAATACTGCTGAGCTTTGCCTAGTCCCTCTTCCTCCAAGTTTGACCGTCTCAAGTACATAAAATATCAGGGAAGTTCTCTCTCTCCCCTCTTACTTTTATTCATTCCTCCTGACTTCTTCCAGGATGAAGTCAGACAGCAGCAGCAGGTTTATCCTGCCCTGCGTATGTAAACGGAAGGGAGCACTTTTTTATCATACCTTTACAAAAGAAGTAAAAAAATGGATGATGATTACAGGGAAGATATATAGATATACATAGGTAAGTACCCTGCATCGTTATACCTGGACGGGCAAACATACAAAGCTTGCCCAAACTGATCGTGTACATCTCAGCAAGATGTTTTCATTCTCTCTGGTCTGGAGGAGAATCGGGAAGCAATGAATTATTGACCAATGGATAAAGACAAAAAGGTACATTTCTGTGGATTTTGTTAAGGCCGAGCTGGAGAAGGAAAAAAAGGGAACGATAAGCATTTGATGGATAGAAAAAAGGGGTAACGAGAGAGGGAGAGATATTACATTGTCTAGCAAACATTTTAACTTTTTTTTGTTTTTTTCAGAGATCGGCACAGTCTAAAAACTCTCCTCGTCCTTTGTTTAGATGAGAAGATATTCTTCTTTGTCCTTTATTCTGGACGTAGCAGTTCATCACTTTTTATCCCATGAGGATCATTCCCTCTATCCACTGCTCTTTCTGCTCTGGTCATTCCCATTCATTGGAAATAACAGAACCAATAATGCTATCTTCCCCTGCCAGTTTTATTTGGTAAAAAAAGTTTGGATCAGATGACAAGAGAGTGGGTACTATACTGGAGGGAGCTCATATTGTTAGCGTACCCACAGGACCACTACAGAACCGATCTGGACAGGGGCAAGGCAAATACTTAGGTTATTCTGATTCTTGGCCAAATTTTTTTTAAACAGGGGGTAATCGGCATTGTCGTCATCATCAGAATATATCGGGACACGTAAAGGGCATTATATTAAATGCGTTACGTCATCCCATGGCCAAGAAGAACAACAGATTCAGATCCCGACGAGAATGGTCCAATCCAAATACTTGGCATCCGAATAAAAAGTTTTATAATTTTCTCAATTCCCCGTTTCTCAAACTCCTTCTTCTTCTCCTCCGGTTTCCATTCCATAATGCACATAATAAAATTGAAAAGGAAGTTCTTTCCGAGATGAAATGAAAACTCATCAATTTTCGATACTCCTCTTTTTCATTTCTCGCCCATAACTTATCCAGTAAAAAGAGAAGGAGGAGGAGGTGAAGAGAGAGAGAGCGTTGAAGTAACGAAGGATAATAATACCAAAGTCATCATCATTTCTTCGTTATACATTTTTGAGGGAAAAAAAGTTTTCATTTCAAGTGGGCTCCATCCAGTATAACACTCTCTGGATTCACTTCCAGCTTGGGAATCATTGTTCACAATTTATGCTTACTCTTTTTGTTTCACCATGCCGTTCCGACATGCCGACAGAATGGGGTCTCTAATCCCAGCAGGGTCCTCTCCGCTCGTCTTATCCCAATATGGTTAATTTATGAGCTTTTCCTTTATAACTCTCTTCACTATTTCTCCTCAGTCTTCACGAGGATCTTTATTTAGATTAGGGGCTCTTCCTTGAGGACCCTTGTAGTAGTAATATTGTATTCCCTGTGAACTCCAAAGTCAGATCAAAGCCAATGCCAACCCCGTGTCCCTATAACCATCCTACTTTTTCTCATTTTAAAGTTTTTTTTCTCTAAAAAAAAGAAATTACTCAAATCCTTGGAATTCTCGGTCGAAGACAGACTGCTGTTAAGTTTGCTGAAGAAAAAAAGGTATATTTTTTTATCAATAGATATGTTGCTGTTTTTCTTGGGAAAAAGAATAACATTTGCTTACCGACAGGAGTATCCCTTGCCTTTTTGACTTGTGCATGTGCCAAAGGTTCCGTAACTTTGTTATTAAGCTCAAACTATCTGTTTATGTTTTTTCTCTGCTTTATGGTGAAGTTTTTTTTTATATCTGAGGCTGTACCTTTGAAATTGGGTGAGTTCAGAGATTACCTTTCTGTTTCATTAGTTATCGCAGTGGGTTACTAATGGCTTATTTCTACTTTGTAAATTAATGTTCTGTCAAATCCTAAGCTGTTTATAACCTAAACCTTATGATTAGGTGATGTACGAGGGCAAAATTATATAACAAGTCCTTATATGATCTCCATTACTAATTAGTACCTGACACGTTAAAGTTGAAATGAACGTGCCTTAATTCTTCTATTTTTACTCTTTGGGGATTTAAAAAAGATTTTTTTTTATTTTGGGAAAAAATAAATATTTTCCCATTTCAACATTCATGTTTTCTTTTAGTATGAAGGGTAATAAAACTGTGACATGCGGACACTGACAGGGTTAATTGTAGTTAGCTGGTTTTCCTACTATGGCTAACAATTTTAATTTGGAGAAATTCCAGAAAATCAGTTGGGACTGGAAAATGAGGAACTCATTAAATCCATGTTCATGACTTTTCATTGCAAAACTCAAAGTTTCATTTCAAATTATGAAAACGCTTAAGATTTGACTGAAGGGATTTGTAAGAATTAACATTTTAAAATCACCCAAGGTTTTCTTTTTATTTTCCTCCGGTCAAGATGATGCTTTCCTGCCTATCTTTTAGTTTAAATCCCTTTCATCATCTTTAAAAATTCTCCTTCTGAAACATCATCTTCACATTACAATTTTCAAAATAAATTATCAACGCATATGGGTCCAGTATAAAATTTTGTTATCCTGTGCAAAGAAAGCGTTACTTTCAGAGTTTGGCTCATGCATGAAGTAAGTCAACTTGGAAGAAAATAAACCACAGACTTTTCTCAAGACAGCTTCTGGTGATGCTGGTTTCCTGTAATGCATTATTCACCTGAAGGGTACTATACTCAGCTACACATTTTCTTCTTCTGACGAAACACGAAGAAACATGTTCATCACCTTTTATTTAAAAACTTTTAAAATATGTATCAACTTTTTTTAGTGAAGGGCAATCATCATCATAACTTGGATGAAAAGTCTTGTGCCTTGAGGAGTATTTCACATATCATCATCATCATTACTCCTCCACATTCTTATTACATGCTACATTTTCCAGAGAAAAAAGGCAGACACTTTTAATGTAAAGTAGGTACAAATACCACATAAGTCCATGCCACACTTTGTGGGATATGATATGATATTTTACAAGTCTTACTTTTGAGGAAGCTTTGCTCTCCCTCAAATTATGAATATTGCATGTGCCTACATAGTTTTGCTAAAGAATGGAGATGATGAAAACTATTGTTTGATGTGATGTGTAGCGGATGAATGTTGATATGCTTTTATATCAAATATAAAAACCTCAACTTGTTTTACAACTTTTTATTCCTTTGACTTTATGAAAATCTCTCTTTCCAGAGTACACACACACATCTTCCACGCATACCGAGCACAAAGGAAAAAGGAAGGAAGAAGTAAGGTTCAGGGGAGCTGCAACATAGCCCCACCGCCGCCTCCAATGCCGACACTTTCCTTCCCACTAGCTAAAAGTCAGTATGGGAATGGGGAACAACGGAAAATGATTCTCTCTCACTGTTCTAGTGTTACCCCGTTTTCAAAGTTGAGAAAATGAAAATACTTTTTGTTTAGTTTGCTCTCCATATCCTCACTCCAGGCCTGTTGTGCCCTGTTTACCTTTCCCATGACCACGGAGAAGGAAGATCGACGGAGGAGGCAACAGCGCTTATGTTGCATGCACCAATACCCCCGATTCATCTTTTATGCATATAGAGAAAAAAATCCTCTTTAAATTAAAATCATCCACAACTGGGTCAAAAAAGATAAAGGGCAAGATGGAAAAGTTTTTTTTAAACGAGTTAAACAAAAAAACTCTACAAGTATTTAACTAGCGGAAGTGTTGTAGAGCTAGAGCAACGTGTACTGTTGTACAACCAAAAGAGTTATGCAAAACTGCAGACAAACTTGTTATGTAATGTTAATTAAGCGTAAAAATAAACAACATCCGCATAGCTTTCACTCTGCAACAATACCAATTTTAGGGAAGCCATTTTTTTCTTCATGGACATGCTCATACGCACTGCTCGTTTTAATCATATTGACCCATATATTTTCTTTCGCATCGTTGATTTTATGATGAAGAAGATTTATTTTGGCGTAATTAAATTTGAAAGAATGACATTCGTTTTGAAAATGTCTGGGCCAAAAAAAAATACAATGAAATGTGAGTGGACCTGTCCGCTTTCCAAAATGGCAAGTTGATGGGAATCTAAAAATATTAGAAGAGATATGCCATACTATTAGTAGTCCTTGAAGGAAAAAGAAAGTCAGGCTAACTTTTTTTTGCCGCTTTTATGTCATTCCTACTCATCCTGCACTTGGCTTCTTTGATGGAATCATATATTTTGCAAAACTCTGTTAACCCTTATTTTCCACCGCTCTTCTATCCTAATAAAGAAGTCATGATGATGATGATTATGGGAGACTAAAAGAAGGGAAAGAACTGGGGAAAAAAATGAAATGGCTTGGTCGTCGCAAAAAACCATTCGCCACCATCATATAATCCAAAAGTGAGTAATAAAATAAAAAATAAAAGTCAAGACATGAGTCAAGCCTCTCCGTTTTTCCTTTTTTGGTATTGTCGTCTTGAGTCCCCTTCCTCCAGAGCTTCAAGCTACAGCTCCCGGGAGCTGTATACGGATGAGCAGAAACTTTTATAGGGAAATGTTCTGGATATGGTAGTATTGTGCCTGTGTGTGGATCCATAAAAATGAGCATAATTTCATAGAGGGAAAAAGGCGAAAAATATATCTCGCAAAAAAATCTGTTCATTCGGAGAGGATGTCTTTCTCTAT
>JAQGAI010001595.1:0-14285 GCA_034696905.1 Lepidocyrtus violaceus
ATGTACCAACTCTAGTCCAGAGTGAACTGAACTGAAGAGAAAAGGAAATCAGTTTCGGATTATTTTAGAAAATGGCAAACCCTCGTCCAGATGGAGACCCCACAAATGATGTGGCCGAAGGTGAAGGGCAACCTATTATTGATGAAAGAACGCTGGAAGAAATAACAAGGGGTCCTCCTATGTACCTTGAATCGGATGCCCCCTCCAATGAGCCACCTCCTCCGTATGATGGGCCATCAATGGGAAGACCTGCAGATGCAACTACCGAGGAGGCTGCTGAACAGGAAATAGATCCCAAGAAGGCCAAAGAGCTCAAGAAAAAGGCGGAGAAAGAAGCGAAAATGAAAAAATTCCTGGAAAAGAAACAAAAGCAACCAGTGACTGGGAAACCTGAAGCTGCAGCTGCCGAGACAAAGAAAGCGAAGCCTGACAAGTCTAAAGGAAAGGATAAGGTTTGTGTGGATGATCTTCTAAAAACATTGGATCAAGTTCCCGCTGGAAACCGGAAACCTACCGATGGAGTTTTGCCGGATGCCTATGATCCCCGGTATGTAGAGGCTACCTGGTATCCTTGGTGGGTTAAGGAAGGACTTTTCAAACCCGAATACGGTTTGGTAAGCTTTACTACTAAATTGGTCATGGACTGTAGCAGCTTTTAATGTTGATATATTTTTAACATCCACTTTAAATTAATTTTGTCAAAATTCAGAATGGAAGCACAATGAAAGAAGCAATCGAAACCCGTGGAAAGTTCGTAATGGTCATTCCCCCTCCAAACGTAACGGGCACCCTACATCTTGGGCACGCGCTTATGTGCACGTTGGAAGATGTTCTTACAAGATGGTTCGTAAAATTAGCTTTTCATGAAATACATCAGTGTTAAACTATTCGTTTTGTGGCAACATTGGGCTAGGCTAATCAAATGTATTGCTGGTTACTTTCGTAGGAATCGGATGTGTGGGAAGGTTACGTTGTGGGTTCCAGGGTGTGATCATGCTGGAATAGCTACACAAATGGTTGTTGAAAAAACAATAGCTCGCAAAGAAGGAAAAACGCGTCACGATTTGGGTCGACCCGAGTTCGTCCGACGTGTGTGGGAATGGAAAAATCAAAAAGGTGACAGGATTTACGAACAACTCAAGAAAATGGCAATATCGGCAGATTGGGACCGTGAAGCGTTTACAATGGATGAAAAACTGTCGAAAGCTGTTGGCAGAGCATTTGTTAACTTATTTGACGGGGTATGACGATCGCAAACTGTCGAGTTATTCCATCATTTTTTTTGTCGTAAATACATTTTTGAAGAAGTACAAATTGTTTGTTTTGTAGGGATACATCTACCGAAGTAACCGTTTAGTTAATTGGTCGTGTACGTTGAAAAGTGCTATTAGTGACATCGAAGTGGACAAGGTGGAGCTTCCAGGGAAAACCTTAATGTCAGTTCCCGGTTACAAGAAGAAAGTGGAATTTGGTGTTATAACATCATTTGCATACAAAGTAAATACCTTTACCTTTATGTGATATGATTTCGGGCCACTAAAATAGAATGCGAAGTTTTGAAGTTGTGTATGCGTGATTCTAATTTTTGTTGTTTGACTAAATAGATTGATGATGAAACCGAAATTGTTGTTGCTACAACTCGACCTGAAACTATGTTGGGTGATGTTGCTGTTGCCGTCCATCCTGAGGATCCTCGGTATGCCAAACTGGTTGGGAAAAAAGCGAAGCATCCATTTGTGGACAGGGAACTTGTTATTATCGCAGATGATTTTGTTGATCGCGAATTTGGAACAGGTAACCAATTAAAAAATTTCTGTGCCTTTTCTGTTGGGTTTTGGTATTGTTTTGTTCAGATTTAATTTTAAAATTGGGATTTAAAATGATTAAAAAATATTTTGTAACTTTGTTGTTCTTATCAGGTGCTGTAAAAATAACACCCGCACATGACCCTAACGATTATGAATGCGGAAAACGAAACAATTTGGAATTTGTCACCGTAATCGATGAGGATGGCAACATGATGAACAACTGTGGAATATTCAGTGTAATGAATTATAAATATGCATGCTTAGAAGTATACATTTTCGGTCTCTCATGTTCCGTCAAATTAACTGCATTCTTATTATTCGTTGTTAACACAGGGCATGAAACGATTCGATGCTAGAACCGCTGTGTTAGAGGAGCTTAAAAAATTAAACTTGTATAGAGGGGACAAGGACAATCCCATGGTGGTACCCGTTTGCTCAAGATCAAAAGATATAGTGGAACCTTTGTTGAAACCACAATGGTACGTTGGATGCAGCGATATGGC
Source organism: Lepidocyrtus violaceus (assembly GCA_034696905.1). Taxonomy (NCBI): domain Eukaryota; kingdom Metazoa; phylum Arthropoda; class Collembola; order Entomobryomorpha; family Entomobryidae; genus Lepidocyrtus; species Lepidocyrtus violaceus. The sequence continues at coordinate 2,312 of JAQGAI010001595.1, forward strand.
TAAAGAGGCATTGGAATTAGTGTCATCGGGGCGCATTAGAATAATTCCGGAATTGCACAAACGAACTTGGGTTCATTGGATGGAAACTATCCGCGACTGGTGTATTTCACGTCAGCTTTGGTGGGGACATCAAATCCCCGCATACAGAGTTACCGCAGATGGCGTAACAATTGGTAAATTAACATTTTAAAAGATCCAAACTATTTACCAGATTGAAATTATTCATTTTCCAGACGATAACTCTACTACGTTTTGACCTTTTAGATAAAGACATTTGGGTGGCTGCTGAAAGTGAAGAAGAGGCACTACGAAAAGCTAAAGAATCACATCCTGATTATCAGAATATAAAATTGGAAAGAGATGAAGATGTATTAGATACTTGGTTTTCTTCTGGCTTGTTCCCGTTTTCTGTTTTCGGTTGGCCGGACGAAACGCCTGATTTAGATCACTTCTATCCAACTGATCTATTAGAAACTGGACATGGTAAGCATTTCTTCAAATTACTTAATGCGGAGGATTCACTTGTACTAGTCTTACGGAAATCTAATAATTCTACTTTTTCCTTAGATATCATTTTCTTTTGGGTCTCTCGAATGATTTTTATGGCAGCAACTGTAACCAAAAATATTCCATTTAAGTAGGTTCACATATTACACAACTATTCATTGCAATATTCTGAAAAAAGTACAGATAAAAGAAAGATTAACTGTAACATTTGATCTGTTTGTAGGGATGTTTTCTTACATTCACTGGTAAGAGATGCTCACGGTCGAAAAATGTCTAAATCATTGGGTAATGTAATCGATCCGTTGGATGTCATCAAAGGAATTAAGTTAGAAGATTTGCAAAAACAACTTGAAGAGGGTAACTTGGATCCAAAAGAAGTCGAAAAGGCATGAACGATTGATTTATTAATACAGCATCATATTGAATTGGTATATGGCTTGCAAATTACCATTATTATATTATTTTTTTTTTGAAATTTTTTTTGTAGGCAAAGTCTGGTCAAAAACAGGATTATCCGAATGGAATCCCCGAGTGTGGTACAGATGCTTTGCGGTTTTCATTATGCGCTTGTATGACACAAGGACGAGATATCAATCTTGACGTTCTGAGGTGTCAGGGATATCGTTTCTTCTGCAACAAAGTTTGGAATGCGGTGAAGTTTTCCCTACACTATTTTACTATGGGCAATTATAAGCCGAGTGAGAAGTCTCCTGTGGAGGTATGTGCTTTAAGGTTTTCACTTGTTTTCTATTATGTGTAAGAATTATAATTTGCATTTCATAAATCTTTAGAGTGGACGTGATCTGAAAGAGTTCGATCGAATGGAAAGATGGATTTTGGGCAAACTCAGTAAAGCTGCTGATATTGCAAATGAAGCCCTGACTTTATATAACTTCCAAGATTCAACCACTGCTGTCTACAATTTTTGGCTTTATGAGTTCTGCGATGTGTACTTGGTATGTTCTGTTGACTATAATTTGTTGGTAGCTCTTGAAATTTGATTAAACAACAAGGGTCATTGAAAATTATCAAATGTTATGTTTATTTTCATAGGAATCGTTAAAGCCCAAGTTTGCTGATGCGAAACCAGGTTCAGAGTTATCGGAGAACCAAATCCTCAGCTTGGATGTTTTACTCAAGTGCGTGGAGGGTGGTCTACGATTGCTGTCACCATTTATGCCATATTTAACAGAGGAATTGTGGCAGAGATTGCCTTGTTTTGGAAATGAGAAGAGTGATCGCCCAATATCTATCTGTGTTGCGAAATACCCGCGTAAAGATGAGCTCAAGAAGTTCGAGAATGACAACCTTGAGAAGGAGGTCGCGTTTATGAACCACTTTATTAAAACCATTCGGGTAGCTCGAGCAGCTTACGAACTACCAAATAAAACAAAAACAGAAGGTATATTGAAAATTCTACAATTTATAACATAAATTCTGATTGGTTTGTTTAAAATTTTGAATGGATTATGAATATGCTTAACTTCTTTCTTTTTACAGCCTTTGTTGTCAGCTCGGATCCACAGTTAGATGGTGTAGTATCTCAGGAGGAGGTGACATTAAGCGCGTTGTCTTATTCAAAAAGTATTCTTGTTGTAAAGTCGAAAGAAGAGGTTCCTAATGGTTGTGTAACCGCCGTTGTTTCTGATAAGTGCACTGCCTACATTCTGTTGAAGGTATGCCAACTATACGATCTACAAATGTTAATGCACATGAAAGTTGTTTAAAAATGATCCTGTAACAATTTTTTAAATTTCGTTTTCCAACTCTTTGTAGGGTCTCATTGATCTATCGAAGGAAGAAGATAGAATAACCAAGAAAAGGGAATTTAATGAGCAACAAATAACTAAATTGAAGGAAGCAACGGAGAAAAAGGACTACGAAACAAAAGTTCCTGAAGAAGTTAGGGAGAAAAACGCCGAGAAGTTAAACAGTTTGAAAGGGGAAGTTGAGGAGCTAACAAAAGCGTTGGCGTCTGTTAAGTTAATGCTTTCAGAAGGCTAATTTATGCCCGTTCTAACTGTTAATCCAATAACTCCTTTAATAATATAAGCCACATTTTTAGCATGTTGTACTTGCATAATATTATAAATGTGTAACTTATTAAAATACATAATTATAGTTTTCAACAATTGTGATTTTGGTTAATTTTATGCTACCTTTTTCACTGCAAATAAAGAACAATATATTGGGTCACAAATCTGATGTGCGTTATTAATCCAAATACTTTTATTTTCATCAGTGTCCGATAGAACATCATTTTCAAGTTCATCATTATGAATTTTCTACAACAGTAAATCTAGTCCTCTTAATGCGATTTGCTCAAATAAATTTCCATTAGACAGTTAAGTAAAATTATTGGTCAATTTCTAACTTTTAAATGAAAACATAAAATAGGTTGCATTTTCTTTGAATTTTACATAACAAGACGCAGGCTCCTATTAAAGATCAACTAATGCCAAATACTATATAATTTATCACAAGAGACTACGACAATTTTCGTTTTTTCTGAAAACTTTCTCCATAATATCCTTCATCATAACGGTTTACTTTGATAAATCCATTTAGTAAACTTCTTGACTTCATCATTGATTTCTTATAGTTATTATCTATCTTCTTCTGTTATGGTCTGACATAAAAGCAAATCATCAAATTATTCTAAAAATTTACACACACGGGAAATACATAATCGTAACTATAAAAACTTCATTTTTATGCTTTTTGATTTACTAAAAGTACCCGTCACAGAAGCAAGCAAGAAAGTTATCTGTACATACCAGTAAGTACGCACATTTGGTGTGAAGTATTATACCTATTTACACTTACCTACTTAACATTTACAGCCAAAGAGCTGAATAGAAGATCTCCTAATATTAAATTACAAATTAACACTAATTGCATTTTATTTACATGTGTGAGTGATTAAAGTTACGTATTGAGTGGTTAGAATATATTTTTATTTTTCATCATGATCACGAGTTCAGACTGGTATTCACTATCCATCCACTATACATTCGATTAAAATACAAACATTTTGTGTAAAACTGGTGAAAGTAGAAAGTAGACTAGGTACTATATACATTACATTACTTGTGTCAATTGGGAGAATAGCATTTGTTCGGAAGATTTTTTACAACGTCCGTTCATCTATTTTTTATCTAAAACATATCATATTACAAACTGTACATTTATGATTAATTTACTTCACTCTCTTCCCACTACACCAGTGAGTTTTACTATACCTATAGCCTAACTAAATTACAAATTCCATATAAAAGTTACTGACATATTAGAATATTTATATAGCACATCATTGCATAAGATTAATATTCCACCTCATATTTGCATACAACACACCTCTCGCATTCTTCTATTTAAAAAATGATCGATCTGCGAAAAAGCGAAATATTTTTTCTTCTTCTAGGAATAAAAGATTAGACAGCATGATAAATTGTCGTGTTGCACTTTTGTTCTAGGAAGAGATGAATATGCTGAAAAGTGGGTCGATCCGCTGGATTCTTTTGCCAACATTCTCGCATTAAATCAAAGATTTCCGGAGGGCTAAGCAAAGGCTGGGGTAGCCACACTTGCTGTAATAAATAACGACACACATAATAAAACGAGGGATTTATAAAAGCGGAGCGTCTGCTCAAAAGGGGCTTTTTAATAAAAAGCCACAGTCATGTTTACGAAGCCAGCAGGATAATAAACAAACAAAGATATTTTTGCGAATTTGCATTCATTAAATTAATCAAATTTTGGACCATATACACAGAGCATCCAATTTTGTGCTTATTATGGCACATCATGGGAAGGGATAATTTGCAAGTGAAAGCAAACATGAATGTGGTGGTGGTGGGTGATGAGAGAAGTAAATGAGAAAGTCTCATTTGCTTCTCTCATGGTGGGTGATAATGTGATACGTTTGGTTTTTGATGTGAGTCCAGCCAGCGTACCAAGAACTTTGGTCTAGTTTGGTTGGACTCATATCATATCCCGGGACACTAACCTGACTCGTGGCCATTGAGCCATACTTTTCCGCTAATGTACTCAGTTGATGATCCGCAATATGAGCTAATGGCTTTTGTCTGCATAAAGTGAGTATTTCCCATAGCGTTACTCCAAATGACCATACGGAACTTTGCATTGTGAAGTCACTCTGTAAAAAAAAAGTCGCACAAACGTAGACAACCATAAGTAAAGCATAATTAATGTTTGTTTTTAGACCAGAAACATAAAAAGCTGACAATACAATACTTTTGAGGGATAAAAAATTGAAGATATAAACGGGATATAGCAATTTTCACTCCAGAGGTCTTGTGCCGAGAAAAAAACACCCTCATCTCATACCATACCTATGTATCTACCCAAAAGAATAGGATTGGGGGTATATTTGTGGCCACATAAAAGTCCGTCAGCTCAACCAGCATTTTTATCTTACGCTTACTTAGCTCAGAGAAGGAGAGAGACAGAGGGAAAATATCAGTGACCAACAACTCAGAACCCAGGGTTTATTTACAATTATCATGCAAAGAGAAAGTAAAAAGACATTTTTATCTTCCAAGCTGAATTATGTTATCATATCATGTCTACCTCCCTTTTACTTTCTCCTCCGAACAAAAAAAGAAGGTTAGAAGAGTCCTTCCCTTTTTTTTCGAGGAAAAAAACCTGGCGGTCGACATCTCGGCACAGAATGGTAAAAAAGGGTTTTAGATAAAATTGGAAGGGAAACGACCAGAAAATGCTGATAATAACATGCATAGGGAGAGAGGAAGGAATAAGTGAATATATTAGTATGCATTAGTATAAAGAACATCTGTCCTTTGCCTTACCGTAAGAATGGATTCCCAAGACCACCATCGGAGAGGTGCAAGACCAGTAGGTGTGTGACAGTAATCAGTTCTGTACTGCTCACAAGCCATTGCCAGATCTGATATCCGAATGGAGCCCTCTCGTTCCACCAGACAATTCCTGTAAGGTCAAGTCAAGTCCAATGAAATATTCATGTTTACCCAACTCATAAAAATGTGGATGGATCCAGGGCCCTGCCTAGCCTACAAGCAGCGCCTGAATGAAATGAATGTCAGGATGGGATGGGAATTGCACTTCTTTAAAAGAAAAAAGGAGAAAGTGAACTCGTACTGCGAATTGGCTGGGAAAGAGAACGACTCCTTATATCTCGTCAAGAGATAGATAGGGAGATATGTTTTGCTCGAGTCAATATACTACGTACCTAGCTAGTTTACATCTTTGTTTGTACTCCCCAAAAACGTATTCTCCCCTAGCATCTTTATGCTAACACTTCTTTCGTTTTCATTTTCAATTTTGCAAAAACATCTGCTGTCACATTCACTTTTCCTTTCATATACGTTTTCATATTCATTCTCCTCCTTTTCTGTATCAAAATGGCACAAGATCATGCAATATGCAGTCATGATTGGGGAGCAGAGACTAGCGAGTAAAAGTCCTGTCTTCTTGCCCGGAGGAAAAGTGCCTCTTTTCACGGGCGTTGAATTTTGGGGGAGAAAGTAATGCTGACAGCTAGCAGCTACGGGAAATATGAAATACAGTGATACACTTTCTATAGGTATCTACTATCTACAAAGACATTCGTAACCAAAAAAGTAGGTCTTGTTGGCAAAAACTTTGTAGTTGTATGAAACATTCTCATTCCCATGTCCTTGTACCTTTTTTTACTTTCTCCAAAACACACTTTACTAATTTCGCGATGCGGAAATGGGAAGTGCCAAAAAAGGGCTGCATATTTTGTTGGCTCTTTATTTACGTGTGCATGTTATAGACGAAGGTCAAACGGAGGATGCTTGACAAGGGGAAACTTTTTTAAATGGGGAGGGACTCAAAGGTCGAAATCCTCATACATACCTGGCAGCAAGGTCTCGATGGACTAAAGACAGACTTTCCAAATAATTCATCCCGGATGCAATCTGCGCCCCCACACTCAGCAACCAGCTTAGACTGTTGGAAACGTAACAAAAAAAAACATCAATTTCACAATCCAGCAACGAGCATAGGTATAAGGCCAACTCTAAACCAGCTTCTTTTGCGCATTAATAAAAAAAGCTCCACGTGCATTAGCAATTCGATGTTGTTTAAATATTGAGCAGATTTGTCTCTTTCGTTGATGGTTATTTATGCTACTCCTGAAAAATAAAACTATTTTCCATGTTATTACAAAACTGGCTGTATTCCTATTTCGCAAATCATATTGTTAAAATGGGCGAATTTAATTAAGCGAAGCAAATTAAATACAATAAAGAATGCCACAAGCCTACTTTCATACTGCTGCCATACTACTACTATGTATAGGTAAGTTTGTGAGTTTGGACAAAAACTAGACGAAATAGAAATTCTAGGAAGTGGTTTTTCATTTCCCACAGGGGACAAATCGTCGACGAGTAGGAAAAAGAAAAATGACGAATGATAGAAAGACAGTTGACAAATGAAAAATAACCTTATGGCTGCTGCCTTTACTATTTATATACATATTTAATCTACCTTATTGATATAACATAGTTATTTATATATTTTGGATTCAACCAACTAGATAGCATGCAAATACGAGGTAGTCTTGTTACAAATACGACACTGTTACATAACCACACAAACACGTGTTTTCATACAGATTTATTAAAAAAAAAGACGAAGAAGATTTTTTGCCAACTATGAAAATTGAATGCTCCAAGAAAGGAAAGTTACGTGGCTAGTTGTAAAATAAAAGCCATACTAAAAGGGGTATAGACAGGAGGAAGGCAAAAACGGTACATGTACTTATACTAGATTCCGGCGATGTCTCCGGCTGTTGGATCACATCGCATAATCATTAATATATCTAGGTATGTACCTACCTACTTTCTAGTTCTGATCAGGGAATATCAAAATTCGATAGATAGAAATTACATTACTTTTTATCTTTTGATAGGGCTTGATCCGCCTATACCCCAACTTTTTAAACCGGATCAAGTAAAACAATAACATACCTACATATCATTGTAATGACATAAGTAAATTGGTTTTGTTGTCAAATATTAGATTTAAAATAGGTTATTGATACAGGGAGGGGTTCGGTTCAACTGCCTCTGGTCTAGATATTGAGATTAGCGAAAGGAAGGAGATATATATGGGTCCCAAGTAACCTCTCCGCTGATTTGAGAGAAAGGTAATACAATATTCATGAGAGGACATGTATGGTAAGTATATAAGCTTTCCTTCTCTATAGCTATGCGGAAATGAGTTCAAGGGAATTTTCTCATGCATACATCAAAATATCGGAAGCTTGTAGAAAATAAAATTTTGCAATTTCCAAAGATAAAGCATGATTCCTTCTCCTCGGATGAAATGTTGCAATGCGAAACAGAAATTGCGTTTTACTTTTAGCATGCCAGTAAACAGTAACCCAAATATAATATCCGTAATTTAATGCTGGTAATAGGAATGTGAAACAGTGAAGTGAGATTACATTATACCTACACAGCTAGCTACATACATCTGGAGAAAGCATAAAGTGATAGTTATGATGACGATGATGAATATGTTCCGTACCTGGGAGTGTTGGAGAGTCGTGAGAGGAATGAGCATAAATCACCACATTCTGGAGCCGGATAGAGAGCTAATATTGGTTTCTTCATTTCACTGCAAACAGCTATAATCTCGAGAACATGCTCGTGGTCCAGCACACTCAACAACCGGATTTCCGCCAGGTTCTATAACATTTGACAAGACATAGCCGAAAATGGGCCAGAGTTAACCATATTCAGCAAATCGCCTCGCATGTTTCAACATTTCCCCAGCCGAATCAAATTCTGTGACGCGAATCATTCGTTTATGGAATATGGAAAAGGTAATGAAACGAAGAAACCCTTTCAGACTTAAATATCTAATAATAGTCCAAGAGTAAACTAATTTCGTCAGATTGTAGGATCTTTCCATAAATTATTTAACAAATATCAGTGTACTCTGCACGTTAACAGTATTCCAAGAATTTCAAACTATGTAAAGTATTCAGTGATAAACCCATCAGGAGCTATAATTATTCCACCATTATTCCAAAAATACTTACAATATGCATTCCAAGGTACATTGTCCCACTGAAAATTCGAAGAAGATTACCACTTTAAATTCTTAAGCATTTCTAAAGCCAAAAGATATCAATCGGTTTCGTTTCTATCATAGCGAAAAGTTTTTCCTTATTGTTCCATTGTTCCCTATAATTGCGAAAATTTCCTTTTGAAGAAGCAGCTTTGCTGGAAATGTGAACGCTAGTGGAAAATAATGCAAGCATTTAAGATTGAAAATTGTGGCTGACATATTTCAGAAAGTAAAACTATTTTGTGATTACAATGCAATACTTTCTCCTAGCTGGAATTTATCCCGGAAAGTCTTGATACCAAAATACTTTCACTGTACACGTTACTTTCTATTACTACAAAAGAACGAAAAATTATTATTATTCAAAGATTATTGCCACTTTGTTCGCTCACTAATTCCAAGAAAGGGAAAGTAATAAACTTATCAAATTCAAAGAGGAAGATGTTGACGCATACCTTGATAGTTTTTGCAATGAGACGACAGTTCCGGTACATGGTTCCCTCATGACAGGCTATTTCCCCTTCAAACTCATATAAATGAACCTGGAAATAATTGGACAGTCAAACATTTATAATTAGGAATGGGATAACTTTATTCAGGAAAAATCTGCATAAAATTATGTGTAAAGTTGTTCGGGGGGTAATTGCCAAAGAAATTCCGATATTCTCTACCCCGACACCAAAATCTCTTGTCAAGTTTTCCTCTCCTTTAGATGAAAGCAATCACAAAGGAATAACAGAAAGGAAATGGTTTACCAATGCTTGCTCCCTCTGGTCACATCACCATTCTTTATCAGAAAAACCAATTCATTCAACAATGGAATGTCGTTGTGCTGGTCGGTTATGTAATGTGATATACGGCACATCACATTTCATTCCAACCAATACAGACATTCTTATACGGAATGGGGCAGTGAAATATAGAATGAGGTGTTAGGAAAAGCATTTTCTGTCTAACATTTCGTTCTTTTATTTCACATGACTTAAATACCGAAGGGAGCTTGATAAATCTCTTCACAATGCAGTGCCACGCAGGGAGGAATCTCGCAGCAGCCATGCTGTGAGCAACACGGAAACGAGACCGACTTCCAAAAGACAATCTCGCTAATTTATACCACTTTAGAAGGTTATATACGTTTCCGACACTTTTCCCATTTACTTTCCCTTTTAACAGCCTGCTATTTCGTTTTTATATGTGTGAATGTGGTTCATACAGAAAGAAACAACACCGTAATTGTACACATGTCACTTGAACACATTTATCCATTACAGTCTCTCTGTACTAGCCTTGTTTAATGTAAATACATACACATCTATAGCCTGAATCAATATATATTACTGAGGCAGTAACGAGAAGAGAAAGTCAAGTGAGGTAGTAGTGTGGTACGTACTACAACATTACTTCTAGTCAAAAGTATTACCTGTCCATGAACACAGGATCCCAGGTTTTCAATCAATCTTAATTGGCGTAACGATACCTCTGGGGCTAATCGTCCGGGGTGATTTCTGAATGAGCGTCCACCACCAGAGCCGAGATTCCATACTGAGCTTGCTACTTTCAACTGACAAAAAAAAGAAACATGATTTTTATTAAAACATACATAACTTAATGCGGCGTTTTATACCAATATTTAGTTCAGTTACTTAAGCCATTGGAAAATGAAATCGTATACTGTACTTAGCATCAACCTTTATAGAGTATCGACATACATGTATTTTACTAATAATTTATTTATGCTACATATTAGAAAGTAATAGCGAGTTCTATTTTAAGGTTCCCAGTTTATCGTTTTTACCTAATCACAGAAGGTAAACAAGAAATCTGTTTTAAGATTTAAATTAAGACAAAGAGAAATAAAAACTTTCTGTTTCAAAAGTTATCTCAAACAATTTTGGCTTTCACTCAGGGAAAATTTCTAAAAAAATGTATTTTCTAAAGTCAAATTGAAGACGAGCCAAAAGTCAAAAAAGAAAAGTTGTATGCTTTGTAGTTGCATCATCAAAAGATGAAAGAACAAATACCATAAATAAAACATGCATGTTTGCCCAGACTCGTACATACCTAATCAAACCACCTATTTTAAAGCAAAATATTACAGATCCTTCAAGTTTCCTAATCACAATGTTGTTTGCATTTGTTTTTTCCGTTCTTGGGAACTGCCATTTGGACATACCTATGACAGTTGTGAAAGCCTATGCCTGAGATATTTAAGATATACGCAACTAGGAGCATTTTCCTACTGCCTGTCTCTGGCATCTGATCAGCTTCCTTTACATTTTTAGAAACAAAAGAACAATGGGCTAGTAAAAATATGAAAGATTTTAACCCAAACCGCATTAATGAAAGAAAGCATTCCAAAGAACGGGACTTACTTTGCGATTTCTTGATCTCAGCGTAGAATTATTGATTGTGAGTGTATTCGCATCTTGGTAGATGTTGTCATCTTGTTCTGCAGGGTGATGGGTAGTAGCAGGATCCCCGCTACCCCCACCATGATGATAGTCTTCAGCCTCGTCCAATGCCGCCAGTTGATTTGACCGCAATGTCAGTTTTGTCGGGCTACAGGAAGGATTACGGTGTCCCAGCGTATGTGGTCCACCGTTGTTAGGATTATTACTTACACTACTCCCACCACTGCCAGCAGTATGGTTACCGCTGCAGTTTGTACTACTGCTGCTGCTGTTATCGACAACTCCTGTGCCTGGGGATTCATTGCTACTGCCGCCACTAAGTCCTGCGACAAATGGCTTCTTGGTCGTCCCATAGTTATTGTAATGGGAGCCTGTAAAAGGAAGGAAAAGAATGGGAAATGAGAATGGTTGCTCATTCATGACGTTATTGCATATTGCGTTTCAATGAATTGTTCCTTCCCCAAGTTTTGATTTGACTTGGGAGAGAGAGAGCAGACAGAGTACAAAGAGCTCTCTGTCATAATCATTACCATTTTTGGCAGAAGCAAAAAAAAGAACTATACAAAAATGTCAACTGCCCGCCCGCCCTTAAGCCCCACCAGCACATTGTGTTCAGAGCAAACCGAAAGCTTTCATATTCCAGGAATATCTATGCATGCATAAGTATACCTTCCCTATCTCCATCAATGATATGAACGCAAATATAATTCCAATTTTGGCAACAAACGAAAAAATTCTGATAACATCTTACCTACCCTATACAGTTACAGTCATCATCATCATCGTCAGCAGCAGCACGACTGTGACACTTGAGTACACACAACAAATGAATGAAAGACTATATACCGTATATGCTCTATTAATCCCCCTGGGGGATTACTGAAATTTTAACTTTTTGGGTGGGGGTTTAATAGAAATGGGGGACTATTGGAATAGTGGGGGATTACGGA
>JAQGAI010001596.1:0-14283 GCA_034696905.1 Lepidocyrtus violaceus
AACTCAACGTTTCCGGAGCTTTTCACAGAGTTTTCGTCGTACTCGTAGTTTGCCTGTGAAAAAAATAGGTCATATGTCACCATTATAATTATAATTACAAAATAATAATGAAAAGGATATCCAATCGTAATTGGGGTACATTGAGACTTGTCGAATAGTAATATGAGAGGTTTGTCGCCTACCATCTTTGGCAGGAAGGAACGTACCTCAGCATTGTCCTTTGGATGACCCCCATACGCCAGAAAGTAGCAGTTGTAAGCGTTGAAAGCATTAAGGCCCAGTTCAGTCATGCTCATGAACATCATTAGGAGATTTGTCGTAAGGATGATTATTGATGATCCCACCATGGCTCTTCCTGGAATGCCATAATTGAAAAGGAAAAGTGAAGCGTGAGGTTTCTTCGAAACGGTTCCGGTTACGCTTCGCCGGAGAAATTTATTCCGTGTTTGGAGGAGGATGTGACATGGCATATAATATACATCTAAAGGATGTATTGTAATATTCAGATTTCCTATTCCTTCTAGCTCAATTGTATAATTTCTTGTAAGAAATGCAAATGTTTAAGGATACATCAGCCTCCCTTTGACTTCCCTTGCCATTATCAACCCCTTCCGTCTTTTTACCAATGCCGTCCCAAGTTCAAAGTGGATGATGTTATGTAACAGAACTAATTATATTTACCCTTTCCGACGAATAATTTACGTTTCAATGAAACATCTATGCCTACTACATCCATTTGCAATCAACTTTGATGGTGACGACATCATTTCCCTTTGAAAGTTAGAAAGTAAACTCAACTCAATAGTTAATGTTAATAGCTCGTTAGGTTTGATGCAATCGCAATCGCAAGCTTTTTATTTTCCATTTGCTCCGGATTGGCCAATCTGGATTGGGAACTAAATTGAAAGTATTCGTTAACTAACCGCAACTTGCCATTTCATAATTACAAGCAAAGGAATCTCCTGTCATGTTGCAGCTTGCAACCAAGCCATTATAAAATTTTAAATGGAAGTCTGTACGTATTGGAACGAACGATAGGAATCTATTTTGAATGTAATGTTATGTTATTGAAGGCGGATATTATCTTGAATTAAAATGAACCATACTTACAATAACAATGTAAACGAAAATTGAATGCGTAGAATGAAAATGTCAAGGAGTAAAAGGAAAGGAGAAACTCCGAGGAATAGCTTTATTTTCAACCACCACATAAAAAACCCTTACCATGCTCATCCGGGTCCCATTTGAATTTGTATACGACGAGCACGGTGCAACAAGCAGTAAACAACGGGATGGCCATCGTAGCCGAAATGATTTGAAGCACGAGAACTGCAAGAAGTCTGAAATGAGAGAAGGCATTACAGTCTAAATATGATACAGGCATAAAAAAGTCCATTCATCTTTATATCACCTTCATGCTTTAAAGCTTAAGGAAGAGCACCATATCACAACTCACCACCATCACTTTCACCCTCTCGCTCTCTATCCCTCCAATAAAATATATGTTACGCTTGGGTGCTTTCTCTTTTGTTCAAAAGACTTGGTTTAATTAGAGGATACTGTTTTTGGCTACAATTTTCTCTGTAGTTCCCTTTATCCTCATCCCTTTTATCTGTATCTCCCCTCTATTTAAGTATCTTTATGTTTGTTTTTTGCTTTTACTTTACCCATTGAATGTACATCTCACCGACCAGAACAGAGCTAATCCAGCAGCCATAAAAAAGAACCACGCTGTCCACACCCCGGTAAGTGATCTGGTTGCAAATTCATTAGAAGCCGCAATTGCCACTGTCTATTGAATGGATAAAGAAAAAAAAGAAATATAAAATGGTCGTAATGCATTCTGAGGATTTATAAAGTTTACACCAATTGCATGCGGAAATTACTGGAAGAAATGAAATGAATGGTAATATTCTCATAGGTATGATCTGATCAGTGAGATAGAACCTTCCGGAAATGTACCAAAATTTCCTTTTTTCAATTCGAATTTGGTAATACCGATCATGAAGATGAAAACGGAGGCTTTTATGAACACAAATCTCACCTGACACAAGACGATAATTCCCGCAACCGCAATCTCTGCCCCGGCTACCAGTCGTATTAATTGAACCTGACTCAATACAGTTACGCACTTTTCTCCTTTCTCCCTTTTCTCAACATCAGCAATATCCTTTTCCAGTTTTTCACGCTTTTTCTTCTTATCCTTCTTCTTTCCTCCACTTTCACTGGGATTAGCCATTTAACACTTTAATTTTCAACCAGAGATTTAAGTTTTAAAGTAAACGGACACCCCTTTACTTCTGCTCGATGCAAGATAACTAAAACTTGCTGTGAAATATTTCAACTAACATTATGAACTAGAGTTGCACTTTCCAGTCAATCACTTGCAGACAAAAGTGTTTAACTTTCCAATTTCTTCATTGTATGTAAAATGGTAAAATGTAGACTAATCATTCCCTCTCATTATTTTTGTTGTTCAACTCGTATTGCTGAAATAAAGTTTGAGTATTGAGGGCTATCAGCCTTATAATATGTATCTATCCATTTGGCATCCGAAGAATTCTCCAGAAAGGCAACTGTCCATGACTAAAACGAATGCAAATACACGATGCAAACGGAAGGAGCAACAAACAGTTTTTTTCCTGACTCCGTTCTTTACTGTCACACTCATTGCCATCAGGTTTGGCATTTATATACCATTGCGAAACATGAAATGGGCAGTCATCCTCAACTCAACCCTATTGAGTTTCGATAGAATGGAAAACATGTGGACATCAAACGTAATGGTTTAGGCAATAACGCAATATGTATACCAAAGTAACCGAAGTTTTATGTACCTTTTCATTTCTAGTCAACCGTATCCATCATATTTATATCATCGAATGAAAATGAAAATACGCTGCCTGACGTTGTTTGGTTGGAATGACGGTAGGTATCGTATCTACTATTCGAGAGAAGGCCTAATTTTCCTCCATGAATTATTCGAGTGTATTGATTTTAGAAGCTGTCCAGTCCAGCTTGAAATTGACAGTGGACAAGAAAGTTGATTTGAAAGCAAATAGTCCAGCCAGATGTGTCTATAATTATAATTCAGGAAAGAACGCTTGGCCTAATAATAGAGATAAGTTTACTTAAACTTTGAAAACTCATATGTATTGAACCGGATCCTCTAACTATTATGCGTAAATAACATTTAAATGCAACTCCCAGAAAAGCCTTGATAAAAAAAAATAATGCTACAATTATTTAAACTTTTTGATAATAATTTTTGGATAATCCAATAAGTTTTTTGTAACACACTCAATTATTTGCCCCAACCACAGTTATCCATCAGCCTACAACAGAACCGTCCGGATCTTGAAATTACGTACCTAAAATTTTCCCCAATTCTAAATGTAAAATATCACCATGCTCCACTTCCATCAGCATATTGTTCCGACCGACACCCTGACGTATCCAGACAGAGAAAATGGGATTTTGCGGTGAACACTTGTACAATAGTTGGGCAATTTCGGGCATTGTTTTTGTCAGCAAGTCAGGGCTCAGGATACCCATATCAAAAACGAGAAGACCAGTCACCACAACTCATTCTGTCAAGTCTACCATGTCGAGGTCGAAATGGAGAGCAGTGGAATGGCACTCGGTACTTTTTCTAAAATTCCAAATCGCGTATAAATGCAAACTGGAATTAAAACATGTTTCCACCGTCCATCCGGAGGAATATCGAGAGTGACAACTTGTATTACGTATTTTGTAGCTGGAGGCGGATGCTTCACCCGAAAATCCCAATAGTTTACTAAACAAAAGATACGCTGCAATTCGTTGTAAAAATTGTTCACTTTTACCTTAATTTCCAAATGAAAGGATAATCCCTAATTTTCCGTCTCAAATTCTCTTTCTAATAATTCCTCAATCATATTTTGTTATTCAAAGTTAAAGTGATTCATGAAGTGAATTCATTTTCCGGAAAACACTACTCACCGCCCAGTCGAAAAGATAAATAAAAATAACATCTGTCATAATTTACAATACAAAATGTCTCGAATTCAATTACATCTTCCAAAGAAACCAGTCGGCTCGTTGACAAAGAATTAATGAGACAATTGAAAAGTGAAAGCCCAATTTGACAAATAAAATACAAAATAGGTGGGTTTGTAAAACATTTTATGGGGTTCTCATTCCCTTATATTTAAATCTAACACAAGAGGTTTGATTAGTCTGGTAGGCTCCCCGGGAATCATAAATTAGTAGTACACCCATTTGAAGTGGTCCGTATTTTCTCTCGTCGTGTGCGGTCCAGACCGGGATCTGTGAAGTAAATCCAATTAGAAAGGTTTTTCGCATGAAGTTCATTATTTTGATATTATCTCCCTCTTCAGTCCTTGATATACTCCATAATTCCGCTTAATTGGCTGTGTCCTCCATTGTAATTTTACATGGCAGATACCAATGACCAGTTTTTTTTTTCAAAATCACTCCGTAGTTCCTCCAAATTGTTCAATTAAACCTGAACAAAAAACCAGCAACTATAGCCCTGATGACGATAATGATAATTATGCTTTGATTTTGGTTGCTCTTACCTGCCCCAGCCGCCATACTTTCTCTCCGAATCAAACAGCGCCATGCACAATTGTAAATTGTACAGCATATCCTTAAAGTGAACCTGTATGAAATTCAGCTTGAAAAGAAGAAAAGCGTGTTCATTTCTGCTAACAATAATGAAGTAGGGGAGCCTTACACAGCTCCCCACTGCTGTGGAGTTAATGAAGCTGAATGGTGAAAGCAAAGGAGTTGTGACACGGCATGATCATGATCATATAAGATCAAAGTGAAAAGAAAGTAGGTTCGTATAAGCTCCCCCACTGTCCTATGCTTTGCAACCACCACCACCCAGCCCGAACCCAACAAAATCCTTTTTTACTGAGAGAAAGCTTTTTATTATTTATCTTATTGTGGCTTTCAACCCCACTTTACCAAAATTGTAATGACTTTGTTCGAATGTAGTATGTGTAGTAGCTTATGTGGGAGCCGTAAGTTTACAAATTGGAGAAATCAAACCTTTCTCTCTCTCTCTCTTTCTCATCTTTTGACTTTTGGGTTTTGCTCTTTGTCAGACACACTAAAATTGGATGGAGGTATGTATGTATTATGGAAAGCTGAATAGTATTATTATCCCAGTAGTTGTTGGGGACACCCCTGCTGGTTTCTACTTTCCCCGTACATTTTTTCCCATTAATTATGTGATTATTATTTTGATTTCATTTGGCAATATAAATTATTTGTCTGATGATGAATATTTTTTGTATGATGAGATGATTATGTGGAGGATGATGAAAGGACGGAGGAAAAAATCTGGAAGCCTGCGTGAGGCAAGCTTTAATATTGGTTTGAGTGGTAAAAATAATACATTATTCCTCCGGTGTTTTCATTAGGATGGATGATGAGGATGATGATGATGATGACGATGACTGATGACACGTGTAATGTTTATGTATGCCATGTCATATGTACATGGCTAAACTTATACATGTCGCACATGAGGCCGCAGCGCGTGACCGAACTGTAGAAATAACGGTCCATTACTTTCCACTCCCGTTGCTTTCTTTAATAATCCTGGGAATATTTTTTCACTTGGGAGAGTTTTTTTTGGAAAACAAATAATGTGTGAAGTGAAGTACAAGATGATGCATCACCAGGAAAAAAATGTCGATGCTCTTTCTTATGACATCTGTTACTGTTAACGAGTTTTTTTGTTTTAACTATGAAGCCACTAGTTCAACATCCTTTCTCCCATCAATCAGGCAGGGCCAATATGGAGTGGTCCCTTTAAAAAAAATTTGTTCTTCATGTTTTCTCTAACTAATCCATTATTTTCTACATATCCTGATTAATCAATGTCGTTATGTCTAAAGTCACACTATTTTGTTTCTCGATAACATATTTTCCCATTCCCTTTTAATTTCGGTTGGATGATCAAAAACATTTTCCTCCAAATTATGTATCCATTTAATGGATTCACCTTGGCTGTTGGCATCCAGCCAGTAGCAGAATTATGTAAGGAAGGCTTGACTTTTTGGCTTCCCACTTTAGCCAATTTTGTTTTTCTTTTCTTAAATACATATCACAAAAGAAGGAAAATGTGAATGTATTCTTACATGGTTTTGTTCCATTTTCCTTTTACTTAATATTTGCTTTAAATATATTGTACTCAATCATCTCATATCAACATCCACACTCCCAACCACCTTCTTCAAAGGAGAAAATTCAATCTCAACTTTCTCTTTCCAATACTGAATATAAAAAACTCGGTGGAGCTGAATCCTTCTCTGGCTTCATATGGTATGCCGAAGATGCCGGGGTTCATAATTTGTCAGCACAGGGAGCCCCCATTTCCCCAGCAACTCGACTCGACTCCAAAGATCATTGCGTCTTCCCCCTGTTGTCTCTCAGCCGTGTAGCCACTGCTAAAATGTGTGTACCTATTATTGGTTTCTCCTCCCCACCTGTCCATTATTGCCTTTAGGTACACACACACTCCCAAACTCCAACCTGAAGGAACAAAAGGCCATATGCAGACATCCACTTACTTTAGGCTTTCGTCATTTATGAGGTTTCCACCTCAAAAGATTCCTTCACAGTCCACGAACCGCAAACATCCTTGTGACTTTCATCATTACACGAACTTATTACATTGTGCGGTGGTTTTCTTTGTAGGAATCCTCGTTCCCCCCCACCTTGAGTTAAAAAATAAGAGAAAGGGGAAGTCAAGAAGAGAAAGGAAATAAGGCTTTTGTTTGTTAGCACAGCTACCAGAGTTATAATCAGTCCATATACCAGCTACCACTCTCCCCACTCCACCACCATTATTATTGTCAATACCGAAACTACGACCACCACCAGCACCAGGCAGGGAAGCAAGCTAAGCATCATTCCGCCATCCACCGATCCCACCACCTGCTCCAGTTTGTTCAGCTGGCTTCCCATTCTCATTCCCGATCTCATTATATTTTCTTGCCACCACCTTGAAACCGTCTCGGTAATCAGCAAGGAGCAGGGACAACAACAGATTCCTCCATCCTCTTTATTACACAGCTCATTGTTGCAGTCGGCCAAGCATCATCGTCATCCTCATCGTCTCCTTTTTCCCATTTACTACCGTCATAATCATCACATCACGAGTGCAATAACAAGGCGGCCAAACTCAACCTCCCTCCCTCCATTCGCGTACATAATATGGCAGTCAAGAGCATTATGTCTTGTATATCTTTCCCATCCATCCACAAACACTTTTTTTATACGGATCGTTGTTTTCGAGCAAATAACGACGCTGGCATGTCATGACATAGCGGCAGTGGTGATGATGGTCTGGCGATGGAGGTGGTGGCGGTGTAGGGAAAGGCAATCCAAAATGCTGATCTGAATGATGATGTCTGTCTACTTCCTATTTTTTTTCCTAGTGAAAGTGAAAGGACACGGCAGTAGTGGAATATAAGGCACTCCTACACACAAAACATTTTCGAGTGTGTACTCATTC
Source organism: Lepidocyrtus violaceus (assembly GCA_034696905.1). NCBI lineage: Eukaryota > Metazoa > Arthropoda > Collembola > Entomobryomorpha > Entomobryidae > Lepidocyrtus > Lepidocyrtus violaceus. Next base: position 7,535 of record JAQGAI010001596.1, read on the forward strand.
TTGTTTTCTTTCACTTCACTACTGCCGGATGAGTCCCCTACTAAATTGTTTGCACTTTGCATCCTAGCACCATCCTCCACTTCATTTTCATGTGAAATGTGAAGAGAAAAACTGTGAATATCATCCGGTTTTAAAAAGTTTTCACAGGAGGATGGAATGAGTTTACAAAATGCTTGTCTCTTGTCGTCTGTTTGTACTTGCTCGAGTGAGGGAGATTATAATATTAAGGGACATCCAGGAAGTTATATGTCCTTCATGTTATGTAGTACACTTTTTCATATTGGGAAGAGAAAGTAAAAGTAATATAGCCAGGGACAAAGGCAGGAGCATCCCTTTTAACTATCATTTTATTATTCGGAGAAAGTGCCACCTCTCCACCATCCTATCACCAACACCACCTCCACACCTTTTTATATGTTATCATATCATCATCCCCAATCATTATATTACACATGGATTATTTTATTATTATTATAACTATTATTATTGGCACACCTGCCATTGTCCCCTCAATGGGGAGTCAACATGATCGGTATGAAAACAGCCGAATTCTCTACATCCATTTTCCTATCCCCCATCGTCATCTCATCACCATCATATCATGCCTGAATTAAGTGTAAAGTTACACAACGTCCCTATCCCCCCTCATCCTCCTCATCATCATAATAAGAAAAAAGGATTGGAGAAAGTATAAAACCTGAGGCTTTGTAAAAACCTTAAAGCTTTCTTTTGTTGTTTCTTGATGGTTGAAGTTGAAGTGAGGATGATGGGATTGGCAGGGAAGATGTTGAATTGAATGCTCCATGAAGAGGGAGGCAGAGGGGGTAGCTAAGGTGAATGAGATGTTTGATGATGATGATGATGACTATGAGGATGACGACGAGGTAATGGGAGGATGTGCTTCATCTTACACTTCAAATAATAATACACACATCGCATCACATCACATATCACATCACTTGAGCGTACACACATTTCGTTGTTATGCATTCACTTCCTTCATCATGATCATCATCATCGTCATCATCACTTTCACCATTCCTCCTGGCATTATTATACAGACAGGTTTCACTAAAAGTGAAAGGATATGTTAGGATGGATGGGGAGAGAGAGGGAGACAGAGAAAGCAAAGGAGAAAAGAGACAGAGACACTCGCTCACTCACTCCCTGTCTCTCCGGTATAGTCATAGTCATACTCACACATAAACAATCTGACAAGGAGGAAAGCAGGAACAAAACACCGCGTCTCTCTCTCCCTCTTTCCCTCTCCCTTCTTGCTTTATCCACACGAGTAACTGTACGTGATTGTGAATAAGTTAGGTATTAAGAGAGGAACAGAGACACACAGGTCGTGTCATGTATGTAGTGAGTTGTTGAGATTTTCCTCCTTCCTTCCCAACCTCCACGAGAAAAAAAAAAATCCAACCGATCATCATTACATGACATTTTATTATTATATTATTATTTTTTATTATTATTATCCCAGCCCCTATGAATAAGGTATGTAAGAGCATTTATGTATGATATGTTTTATACGGGCTGTTTCTCATCTCATCCCTGATGTTATTTTGCTGCTGCTTTCCTTAACTGGGATTGATCCGCACGCCTCCTCCTTTCTATCATTCGTATTGGATTGCATTACTTTCTCTATTGCTTATATTGAATTTGTGGGGGAACTCTATTTTTTTCTCCTTCTTTTTTTTCGTGAGATTTCTTTTCATATTGTCTGATGAGATGAGCATTGACGTATTATTCCACCACCACCACCAGTGGCAATAGGAGCATCATTATCATTGCCTTTTCATCTCGCAAGACATGTACGTATTATATTTTTTTCCTCGTTTGTTTGCCTGTTTGCTTGTTTTCTTCTTCTGTGTCGTCTCCTTGAAAAACATACATAAAGAATTGGCGGAAGTTATCTCATAAATGTAATAAAAGGTTATTGTGATGATGACGGTGATGGCCTTCCAGACTACGAGACACTTTCCTTTATTACAAATGAGAAAAAATAGTGAGAAGCTAAGGGTAGTAGTAGAGTAATGTGTGTGGAAGGAAAAAGGAGCATGTAATATTCTCAGGCATAAAAATTTCCTTTTTTGCTATTCATTCATTCCAGGGGAGAAAGGACAGGAGACATGAGTTGTTTGTTAAGCTGTCAACTTTTTTCATTTTAACAGTGGCAAAATGTTCGAAACTGGATGGAGAAATGAAGTCGGGTGGGAACTGGGAATGTTATTTGCTAAAAAAAAAGAAGTGTCATCTCTCTCAGCGGAGGGGAGAGAGGATCCGTCTGGAACATGTGAAATGACTGGTGCTGTCTACATCTGAATAATTTTTTATGAAGTACCTACAAAAGTCTGATTCCGATTGCAACAGTTGATCACGGGAAGAGTTCCCTTCCCCCTCCCAAAAAAAACAAATCCATATTTTTGGAGACTGACTTTGCAATTCAATTTATACCGCAGGATTTCAAGGATTTGAGAATTTGAGAGTTTAAAGGAAGTTTCCTAAACATATTACGATAAACGTTCCATTTTATTCCATTCCGATGGTTATACGCAAAGCTAAAAATTGATTTACAGCTTCCTTGAAAACACCTTTGTCTTTACCGATTTGGGAAAATGCAAATGAGACTTCAATTTAAACGGAAGGATATTCCTTATTATTTTTTTTTGCTCAAACAAAGTCAAGAGGTTTTACAATTTATTGCGTAGGTATTATTCATATTTCATATTCTTACATGTTGTTCAGTAAGAAAAAAAAACATTTTATGTTCCCAACGGAAATTACTTTTTTCCCTATTTTGATCCAGCCCACTCCACAAGATTTTTTAAAGGCTACCATTTTCCCTCTTCTACTTTCGATTAAACCCAGTCCCCATCATCAACCTTCGTGAGTTGGAGTGACTCTGGATAAATTGCTTCTTTCCGTTATTGCGCCACTCACCTTAGCGCTCCCAACAACAACAAGGTAAGTTATGAATAGCATTACATTTGAAGAAAAATGGATTGCCAAACAGAGGGCTCAAAAGGCTGATTTGTTTTTCTTCCTGTCATATTCCCTTTGATCGGGGAAGATGATTACGTTATGATGATGTGCAATGATTGCGATAGATTAATATAAATGCTTTTTCACTAAAGGCCGTTAATGCCCCCGTTCTCGGAAGACCAGTTTTTCCCCTATTTTTTCTCTTTTTGGAATTCCAACTCCAATTTCATCGTTTCCACCTCTCCATCCATCCCCCAGCACCGTTTTATTTACTTGGATGGATTTTGTCACATTGCTCAATTCACGTGTAGAGTACACGGAGGCGGTGGAACACGTTGTTCTCTAAATGTTACTCAAGTTGTGCATGGATTTGGAATCAATTCATTTCACTTGAGTTTTGTTATTGAAGGGAGAGGGAAATGAAAATAAATTGGAAGAAATCTCCCTTTTTTCTTTCTGAAAAATAAATAGCATGCTTTTGCTGAATGCTTCTCTGTTTACTCGTAATAATGTCACCTTCTACTCATATCCAATGCTCATTTTTAGACGAAACAATGCGAAATTCGTATCATGTTTCATTTATACTCATCTTCATGATCTTCATGATCCTGGAATTATTTTTAAAGGGAAAGTTCTGCCATTCCCTGAGAATGATATATTTTCAAGATGAATTCTAGCCCAGTTCTAGGATTTCCACGAGTTATTTGATCTCCTTTAGATTTCAGATGTATGAAAAGGGAAGATCCACACATGGAGCGGTGTACTCTATATCAATTGAGTAGCAGGAGCAGCGGCAGCTTCCGACAGATAACTCCTGTCGAGCTTCTAATGAAAAATCTGTTTTATTTTTTTCTCTTCAGTATATCATTCATCTGATCCGATCCATATAAGAAGTCGTCGCATCTCAGCGGTAGATTCGTCTTAATATGAGTATCATCGGTGTGGTATGATATGAGCTTTGATTTGAGAGGGACCACCTTGAAGTGAAAATGATATGATATGTCTTTCATCGCTCAAGCTTTTATCTAAATCCTTGATTTCTCTAGCTTTCTTCTGTTGAGATCGAGCCGTTCATAACTGTAGATTGTCACTTTCGAGTGCAAGTTGTCGTTTCCAGATATATACGAATGAAAGTCTATATATTTTATCATTTTTCATTATTACTGGATTGAAGTAAGTCGTCAGCAGCGCACTCAATAGATTCGGTTTTTATTATGGCTCTGAAGAAAAATGTAGTCAGAACCTGTAAAGCTGCCATTTATCTCAGTTTATCCAGCTTAATAATTTTTCATTATTTTTTTCTGAAGAATTTAAGGATTTTAATGACAGAAACTACGCCATTGAATCCATACTATATAAGACTGGATTTTAAATATTGTAAAATGGTATGATATTCGAATTCCGATGATGATGGAGAGTTTATTGGGCGCATTAACGGTTTCATCCCCCTCAAAATCAAAAAACCAAAAACGGCGAGAATAGTAGCAGCACCCACCGCTGGATGGAAGCAGCATCAAAGTAGCTTAAAAAGTAAGAAGGAAGGAATAATAAGAAACTATGGTGGCTATACTTTCTCACTTGGCATGTCTTTCATTTCCTCTTCTTCGCTGCCTTTCCTCAACAGTTCCATGTTGGGGAGAGGGTGACCATTTACAAATTTTATGTGCCATGTACATATACTTATGTACGATACAATCTGTAATATCGTGCATAAAATCCCATTTGAAAATCCCTACACAGCTTAAAATCAACTGTGTGTATTAGCTAGTAGTATTATTATTGCTTCGCTTTCTCTCCCTCCCTCCACCAAATAACCATTTTCGAAAACAGGTCAACTCAAACACTTTAAAATGTTTGACATGCTGCCTCGTCGGTGCGACACAGGACGCCTCGTGGAGCCTTCCCGAAAGTGAGAACGTTTGAGCCTGATTTTGTCAGCTTTACATTTCATTCCAGGAAAAGGGAAGGAGAGAGCCTCCCGTCCCCGCTCCCATACGTACTGTATTCCCGGAGCATACTACTATTTCATGATTTTGAAAAGGGAGACGGGATGTCGTGTCGTGCTTAAGAGAACAAATCCTCAGGGATTCATCTTTAGTAAAATATCCTCCGCTTGGAAAGAGGCTCTCCTTCCATTCCTCTACACTAAACTCTCTCTCTCCATCTCTTCAGCCCTTTCTTTTCCTTCATCATCATGGTAAATAAAAACCGTGTTTGGTAATGCTTTTTGCATGTATGATTTTCCAAGCAAGTCAACACAGCACACAGCCTCCAAACATTTTGCATCCTGATAGTTCCTGTAAACACCATCCGGATTTCATTTTCGTATCCAAGTTCATTAGTCAATAAAGTATATTATAGTCAAAGCAGGAAAAGTTTTCTTCTTCCAGTACATTAGCAAGGAACAATAATGTAATGTAGTGTATGCAGTAGATCCTCCATGGCTTGTTTCTTCCTCATATTTACACGATCCATGTTACTTCCGCCTTTAAACAGTCTTGTAAAACTAGGTGTTATTTTCTCTTCATAGTAATCTGTATAGCTTTCTTGAGCTTGTACTTATGTATCGTATGTATACATATTCTAAATTTTGGATACCATGAAACTTGTTTAATCACAGCAGCAACGCAATACTCAAGAATGTACATATAGAGCAGGATGATGATGATGATCACCATCAACATCACCATCCACCACCACCCTCAGATTCCAAAGCAGACAAATCAGAAACGGAAATAGGAGGAGCAGAAAACGATGACTTCGAGAGAGGAACAGCAGCCTGTTGAAAATAATATCGGAGAAAGCATTCCATCCCATTCTTCCTTGAGACTGTTGTTAACTATGTTACAATGGTTTATCTGGAAGTTGCAGATGAAAAATAGAGCTTCAGCATCAGAATCAACATCCCCATCATGATCATCATCAGCTCAAATTCTCCATATCCTCTCCCTTCTTGTTCTCATGTTCTCCTTTCATTTACATAAAACTCCGAGAGAAGATCGTATAATGTGTCAGAGGAGCATGTCGTAATGTAAGTAACGTTTTCGGGCTTGGCTTTCTACCATGGCTCATATTGCTTTCGCTAAGGCGTACTTACACAGAGGGAAAAAAACTATATTGCATTTGTAACTGTGTAAGCATCCTAAGGCATTAGTCAACATGAATCCACTCTTTCTCTCTCTCCCAAGTCAAACTAGAGGAGAGAAAGGGAGACTAAAGCCACACACAACAGAACTGAAAGGGGAGAGAGGACTAAACTACTTTTCTCGGTCAATTTTACCATCATGATCATCAACATCATCATCCTCATGAATTCATTGAATCTTTCCAGCTTCATTCTGATCTCCTGAGGACATTAATAAAGTACGGAAGAAGGAGAAGAAAAGTTTTCTAGCTGGAGACGACCAAACTCACTACTACTTTCACTTTCATTTTATTATTATCCACGACGGACGGATCCACACGAAACAAGTTTGCTTCTCAAACACACACACAAACAACTCCCATGGATAATAATATGCTCGATTGCATAAAAAAGTTGAGCTTGTCTTTTGTTCCCCATTTTCCATCGTTCCATGCATACCTACACATGTAAAAGGGAGGGAAAGTGGAGGGAACAGTACACAGTGGAACTTTTTCCTGGGAGATATGATGAGTAATGGGACAGTATGAAATAACAAGCAAAGGGAAAAAAGTTTTCAGAGAAGCAACGTCATTTAGCCCCAGACCACGAGAGCAAACCGAGAACCTGTACTTCCAAT
>JAQGAI010001597.1:0-14283 GCA_034696905.1 Lepidocyrtus violaceus
CATTTAATGTTGATTGCGTTTAAGATTTTTGTTATCTCTTTCATTAACAATTTGCTTTATGTAAAAGAAAAAGTCGAATGAGGACTGGAGGGGAATTAATATTCCACTTCCACATTGTTGAAAATTGCCATATACTTTCATTAAATAGTATATAATGTAGGCAAGATGATGTGACTCTGGTACATTGTATGAGCAGTCACCACTGCCATTTTTTTCTGTTCTGGGTTTTGGAAACCCATTCTTGCTTTCACTGACTCCACCAAGAAGATGTATGCTTAAATGACATGGGTATAAAGATGTCTTCAAAATTTTCTTTCCCGTTTCCATCTTCTTCTTCAGTTTATATTTCACACGGGCTTAAGTACTCCGCTAGGCTGGGACATGACACTCCTTCCCATTTCCCGTCATCCCCCAGAAACTTCATGAATATGTATGAAAATTGCCTTATATGAATGAATGACAACTTCATCCCTGTCATGCATGATAGTGTTGGTGAAAGGAAGTTGGAAAGCGGAGCACTAAAAGTGACTTTCCTAAATACATTACGTCGGAGAAAAGGCTATAAAAATATTTTCCTCCTGTCTTTCAAAAACCCGTAAAATTAACTGTAACGGAGGAAGCGCTACTTTAAAGTGCATTATGATGATTTCTCATTTCCTGTCCCTCGTGAAGCGCAGGAAGCTTACAAAAATAAATTGGTTTACAAAAACTATGATGAACTTAACATTTTTCGTTGTTTTTATAAACAACCGTAGTATATTTACGATGATGATAAAGCAATGAAGCTGTTTTAGTCGTATCTAATGTTGGTTGGTCATGGAAAGAAAGAGAAAACTGCGCGTCAACTGATTGGAAGTTCCGGCTTTTAGTAATGAATGAGTTTAAGAAAAAATGACCTCTTCCCAACTCCAAATTTCCTAACAACCTCTTTTCCCCAACATAACTTTTTACTTTTACGAAGAAAGCTTCAGAAGACGACGACGATTATAGCCTCTATCCTATCATTAAAAAAAGTCGACAAGCAAAAAAAAGAAACTTACCTGTAGACGACGAAGTGGTTTGATTTTTCAAAGTTCACAAACACATTGTTCTTTGATTTTTGGGCCAGCCATTTGCAAAGCCATCTTTGCAACTCCGGAAACAAGTTTTTACTCCTCCATCATTAATCATTTCGGTTGGTTCGGCACAAAAATATCCATTCCAACAGACGACTTCAGTGTTCTCCGAGTCTGGTAAAAGATATAATTTACTTTTACATCAGCATTTCCTCATCATCACTCAGCTACTATTTTCCCCAGACACTTTAATAAATGATCTTAAATTTTGCACGGTGAGAATCCATGTTATTTCAGGCACTCAACCAAATGATGGGATCGGAGAAACTAGGGCATCATCTCCAATCCCTTCCAAATCATCCAAGGCATAATTAGATTTACAGTATAACAATGGCGAATCTAGTTAATTAGAAGATATCTCGTGAAACCGTTTTTATCAACGAGGGCTTTATAGATACGCCGCCTTATCAGATTAAACATCCATCAACTGATTCACTTCCTATTAAGCAGCAGCAGTATGTATAATACCTACTCACAATCACTTTAGAGATGAACAGAAAGGAACTAAAAAGAAGAAAAAAAACTTTTGCCCAGATAAAAATATCAGTTTCTGTACTGACTGACGAGGATGGTGAGTCGAAGCACTTTCTGTGGGTTTTCGAGTCTGCTGCTGATGCTGATTGACTGTATTGTCTGCTTGTTTTTCTCTGTTCTTCTTCACACGATATTATTATTTATTCCCTTTTCATAGAGAAAATTGGATTGGAAAGTTTTCGTTTCAGGAGAATTGGTATGTTTAGGTATATGGGTAGGTGCACATTATATGTGTGAATGCGGAGGACGAAACAAAGGATTCTGTTCACAGCTTGAAGATAAATGCGCCACTTTTCGGCTTAACTAATGCGCATTCCAGGAGGCGGAACAAATTGTTTTAGATTCCCATCGGCTTCCCTCTATGAGATTTTCGAAGTAATTGAATTGAAGAAATGGGGAAGATGGATGGATGGTTGGTAGGATGATGCGGTGGTGGAAGTGGAAGAAAATTATGTTGGAATTGGAAATGTTGTATAATGTCCATTCATCGAATGAATAATCAGTTTTCGGAGGAAGAAGAGCCCGCTTTAGATTTGCTTTACTGATTTTGTTATCCTTTTTTTATTATTTACATGTCTCACGTATATTGGTATTGGTATAGAAGACACGTTTTGACCTAGATGGAGGAAAGGAGAAAATCTCACTTTGTTTCACTTTTTATCTGTTATTGAAGACGGGATCATTCGGAGAGTGGAAAAATCATTGCTTTCATTCCCTTTATTGGCAAATCAGCCAGTTCAAACATAAGTTCGGAGTAATTTCATATGAGGAACTTCACAGAATAGATTACATACCACATGAAAAGGTAAGTACGGAACAGGAGGAACGAGAAGCACTTGAAACTTGAAAATCTTCCTTTCTCCCTTCTTTCAGATCGTCAAGAGATTTACTCTTAAGGCCTCTTCAATACCATTCATTTAATCCGATATCTCGCTAGTTTCTTCCTTTGTAGGTTCTAGTTCAAACGGAGAAAGGGATTGGTCTTGTGTTCATAAAGCACTGCACTGTTTTCGGGTCTCGTCTCTGTAAAAAGCATACAAAACAATCTTTCAATTAAAAAATAATTTATTTGCTGTTTACTTCACAATATTAGACAATAAATACTAAAATCTAATTGGTTTTGAATTTTTTTTTTGGATAGATATGGGAAGTGCAAAATGGAATGGCTATTGAAGGAGTATGCGCGAGTCCAAAAATGTATTCCTAACCATCTTATCGACATTTATATCGTACCCAGGTATCATTTGCACTCACATTGGACAATAGAAAAGCAGCAGCATATTGTTAGTAATGGAAATATGAAGTTTTCTCGAAAGAACTAAAGAGAAAGGTGCCAAACTGTCATAACTGTAAGGAAAGCTGAATTGATTAGTTTTTATCAACTAAAATGTATTTCTCCTTCGTAGATTTAGCTACTTGAAAATGATAGAGTAGGGAAGATGATGATGAAGACAACAACAAGACAAGACCTGACAAAACCAGGATTGTTGTTTGGAAGAAGAAAGTTTTCTCTCCAGCAAAGTGTCTAGTTCCTTCCCAACTCTTGTGTTGTTCCAGCAACTAGTTTGTGGACAAGGCAATAAAAACAGTTCAAGTTGGTTGATGATCAGACATGGGACATGGGCTTAGCGGACAGTAAAAATGGATTTTTTTTTCGTGGAGATACGATAGATATCAATACGCTTTCTCCTTGTCCTCCCTACTTTTGTTTCCTCGTAGTAGTGTATTTCCGGATTTTACGGTAAAAACACGTTTCCTCTCAACATTCGCAAGTTTTCCTTTTGTGGTCAAAAATACAACTCCCGACCAGTATCATGTAACATGGGATGGGGAAAAGAGCTTCGTTTCGGATCAGTCCGAGAAAAAAAAAACTCACACTAAAAATGTTTTTCGCACTTCTCATCACTTTTTTTTCTTCCTTTTACGATTTTTACTTTTTGATTATTTTTTGGGTTGTTACATGGACATAAAACTGGCTAATGGATTTCCTGTAGATGTATTTACGCTTTGATTAGTTCCTTTGATGATTTCGTGCTGGGATGGAAAATGGAAATCGAATGCAGATATTTTCCTCTCTCCCTCGTTTTTAGATTTATCTGGACCCAACCAACCTACCCAACCCAATACTCATAAAAGTAAAAATACAAATCCGGATTGGATTGGAAACAAAGTTTGTTTATGTCCAATCTCCGATATAGTTCGTATATATGGCTCGATCTACAACTAACTGCCTGATTTACTCATCATCAGCAGCAGCATCAAAGTTTATTTGAAGTTGTGAGATAATCTGTACGACCACACAGAACAGAAATCATCTAAATAAACAGGATCCCAAAAAAAAGGAACGCACACATTGGATCAGTCTGTTACTCAATTCGTTTACGGAAGGAAAGTTACGTTTTTTCTTCAAACATGTCAGTATTGTTCGGACTATTCGCACGTCATAGTCGTAAAAACTTTTCCCTTCTTTATCAAATCACTGACGGTAGAGAGAATTATGTTACAAAGAAGAAAGTAGAGCGTGGACGACGGTCCTTGCTGCTGCTGCTGCTGCTCGAGTTAATTATTTTTATTTGTCATTTATCTTATCTCGCACGAAAACAAAGTTGAGGTTGGGAATGGAATAAATGTGAATAATGCACTTGGAGTGGAGTTCTCCAGACGACTGAAGGAGTGATGGTGGACTGGAGAAGAAATGACGTTATTTGTGACCTCCTCTGGTCCTTCGTGTTTGATTCCGTCTTTGTTTCTTCATTCCATGGAAGGTGTTTATGTAATTGGCTTTCCATGTGATGTGATATGGAGCAGGCTGGAGATTTTTTTCTCCTTCTGATATTTTTTTTTCGTGCGTAGAACCCGAAAAGGGAATTGATTGAAGCTATATACGTTATTAGTCCATCCAAAGGAAATAGTAATCCACCAGTGCAGTTGGTTAACGTAAGCCGATTTTTTCTTCTACTTCTTCCTTCCAGGAATCAGGATGAAATTGCTTTCTCCAAGGATGGGATTATTTTAGATGGAATTACATTAACATTAAATATTAATTTTTATCTTTGAAGTTCCTTTCATTTCATCCAGAACACAGGAGCCAATCTCTAGTCAATACAATTTTCTCCTAAAGAAGAAAGTGGGTAGAATATATAAGCTGGGTTTTGTCGGGGAAAGCTAATACATTTTTATTCCTTCTTGTTTATCCTTGGCTGACGTGCTGATAAAAAAATGTTGGAGGAATCAAATTGATTACTTCAGAGCCATCATGTTTACTTGCTCGCTATTTTTACTTCCAACTATCTGGTGAAGCGAGTAGACAAGTTTTTTCCCCCTGCCTTCTTGAAGAGTTTTCAAGTGTTAGTCAAATATTTACTTTTTAATTTAGCCAAAAAATATCCATAATCGCGAATGGGGATGGGAAGAACTAAAAGGAAACCTTTCACTTTTACTTTCCTCACACTATTTTCGTTTCCCATTCACCGGAGAATTTAACCATTTAAGAAGCTTTTTATATTTATCTACAATAATAATCTACCATTTCCAGTTTTGTTTGGACCTACCACTTTTCTCCAATTTCTCCTTTTCAGTCACTTGTTTTTTTTTAGCCAGCATTGGGAAAATGACCTGGCTGGGGATGCTTTAAGTACGGCAGTGTTTACTAATACTAAATGTTATTATAGTTTGAGATAGCGGATGCAATACACAGTCAGTCAGCACAACCACTTGGCACACACTTTCCTACCACCAGAAAAACAGCCTCCTCACGTAAGTCGCTCATTCCGCTCACTGCACTTTATTTTTTTTGCAAAATGCAATGCAAAAAATGGGCTTTGACTTATCCGGGTTTTTTACTTATCTTGCAATACTTAACAAGCAAGAGAGAACACAAGTCACACTTTCAGTCGTTCGTACTTCGTACTTACCTTGGTTCTCACTTAATCTTTTCCCTTCCTATTATTCGGGGTTTTTCTCTTCGGAGTCGCATGCAACTCATGCAAGGCATACAAGTTCCGTTTTCTTGGTTCCCCTCTCATGTAAATACAACCCGACGATCCTTAGCCATTAAAACCATAGTCAATGTTCAGAAAAAATTGTGGCATGGCATGGCATGGGAGACGATTACAGCGGACCGGGTAACAACGCGCCGGCCGACCTAAACGAAGGAAGGAGAATGAGAAAGTAGTTGAATCTAACGTGTGTGTGTGTCCTAGTCCCAGTCCCATGTCATATATTGCAAACTTGCTAATTGAGTGTAGTAGACCAGCCAGCACAACCACAGCCCATATTTCGAGGGGAGAGGTAAGCAGCAATACTAGCAAATAGCAAATTTAGTCATTTGCAAACTTTTTCTTGAGAAAAACGTGCTAGGAGCAAGAATGTCGAATGTGAGTGAGCATGAACTGATGATAGTAGTACGTATTATGCATATGAGTAGGGATACAAATCGATACTGCCTTTCTTGAAATGGACTGATGTATTGAATGGGCTCTCCCCTGCCATTATCACCAATTCCCCTTTACTTTCTTCCCCGGTTCTTTTCCTGATGATGGTGATAATCCATCAAGGGAATGTTCTATACTGATTGTTTTTGGGGCTTGAGTACGAATGAGAATGAGTACACCACACCACAAAAGCACGTTAAAAGCAGCCGGGAAGCTTTTCGCGAAAACCGAAATGTACATATGTATAGGTGAAGAATTGGCATACCAAATTGCTTTCCACATTATTTTAACCACCTAACAAAAATCGGTGATGATAAGCAATGAAAGTGCATTAATGCTGATTGTGCTTTAGTGGGTCAAGCAAACAAAAAGTGCCTAAAACATAAAATGTAAGAAACCTTAACAGAATACGGAGACTATGTAAAGCACATTAACATTAAGCGAGGTAGAGTACCTCTTCCCTAAACAATAGAGAAACGTGGATGATTATAACTAAAGATGGCTGTGATCGAATCATCTCCAAGATTGAAATGAAAGTCAATTTAAATTTCCACTCACTCAATTCACATAATTTCCAATCAATCTACGTCTGTCATTTCATGTAACAATTTTCTGTTCTAAAACTGATAAAGATCTACTCCATTCCCACTTTCACTATATTGAGCATATGTAAAAACGCTCTCAGAAAAAAAGGATTAACTTCTTCCACCTTTTCCTTGTAAGCCTAAGCCTGCTCCTCATATAACAATGATGGGATTACCCGAACTTGGGAGAATACATTTTTAAACTATTCATTTACAGCTACGACTTTATCATTTAATCTAATATTCATTCAAGTTTCTTTTCTTGTAGAGTATCTTCCGTAATGGCAATCCTCTAAAGACAAAAATATCCTTAAGCTTATCCTCTTACTGTTTTTTTGCAACACTTTTGCAAAAATATTTAATGTTATACATGAATACTGAATTGAAGGAGCTTTAGAAGAAGAAAAAGTATTAAAAGCCATGAAAAACTCTTTTTTTCGCAATAGGAATGCATACTTAAGTGAGTAATACGACAAATATCTGCAGTTCCGCATTACATAAGATTATCTAGACTCATCCCAGGCTATATCCATGTACTAACAAAAGAACAAAAGGAGAAACTGCCTCCTTCCTAAATTCTTTTTTTGAAGAAGAACAAGAGCAAGAGAGAGAGAGAAGGAGAAAGAATTTATTCGCATTTATTTTTCCTTCCTTTTCCTCCCCGTCCATTTCCATTTTCTCTCCTCTCTCTCCTGCTCCCTTTTTTATACTGTAAAGTAGTGCAATCCCATAATCATCATATTAATGTACCACTTAAGCACCTACGACAGACGCAGAGACAGACACACAAAAAAAGTTTTTTTTTCTTGCTTCCTTCCGTTACACTTGTGTGACGTGGTTGGTTCGTTGGTGACTTGGAATGTATGGAACGTTTTTTCCTCCTTGTCAAACGGCAATGTTCACTTCACTTGGCCTGTGTGAAGAGAAGAAACGGTCGGGTATATTATAGAGAAGCCTTTATATCCATATCCATCCTTGTTCAAACATGATTCTATTTAGATATGCGCATACCTGCCGCTTTTTTTTGTTAGTTTTTCCTTCCCCTTCGTAGTATGTATAAAAAATGTGTCTAGAAAAGTTACATGAGCCACCGTTTTTGTGAGTGAGTTGAATGTGGAATGAATGTATGATTAAGTTTCACCTTCAGCCACCGTTTCAACTTATATTTTTTTCGATTAAATATTTACTTGCATTCCTACAACGTGTACGTCATGTCATGTTACAGAGAAGGAGAAGAAAAGTTTTCCTTTTTTAGTTCACGAGTTGGGAAAGTTGTTTTGTCATTATCATGAATGTAAATTATGTAATTCCTTCTGGCATAATGTATAAATGCTTGTGTAGGGTTGGGTGGGGTGCCATTGTGGCATTCTAACTTTTTGGGCGTTAAATATTTTAGAAATCTTCTCCACAGTACAATATTTTCTCCCAACCCTCTCCAAACATAACACAACACGAAACACTTTTTGAATTTTTAATAATCCCATTATTATACAAATGAACGTAAAAAATTATAGATAAAGCACTTTTTGAAGATGGTTTTTTTGTGGATATCGGCCAAGTCCATTATACTGTTTTCAGTTATTTCAGAGAAAGCCCAAGCGATTTCAACATTTCCGTTTTGATAAAAATGATGCGTACAACATAACCCAAACATATAACTTGTTTGCGTGCGTGTCAGTTTTAAAATAAAGTGGGGAACTACCTTTACTTGGGTGGTAGTACCTATAATGGTGGTGGTCTTAATCCCTACAGAATAGAATGAACATAATGCAGTTATCTAGTAAGGATTTGCTATTGTTGTTCAGACTACTTTTCCATTTCTATATTTCATCTGAGGGAAAAGATTGAAGCGGAAGGAGGAGATTAGCTGGAGGCGTCACCAGAGAATCCCCCAAATTCAATTCATTTTTGGTATTTACTGTAGGGACTGTTCGCAGCACCTGCACGTGCACTATATCTGCCTACCTACCTATGTATGTTTGCGTTGTGCGTTCAACCGTAAAAAACGAGCTTCACAAGCAGGCTACTTTCACCCGAAGAAAGCAAACGGGAAAATATGACGAATCTGATCCGTTGTCAGTTCAATCTATTCATATTCAAATGAAGCTTCAGTTAAATTTTTTCAGCCATGATACTTCACGACAGTTTTTATATGTAGCATGCCTCATACAAACTCATAATATCTCAAACCGGAAGTTTGGGAATTGATGAATTTTAAAATTCCAAACTTTCATTCAAATACATATGTAACACCTATGAGTAGATAATCTATTATTATAGCATATAAAGCAAGTTAGAAGAAAGCATCCACTTTTCTTATACCTTTGATGAACTAACTGGGAGAAAACTTTGTTTCCACCGAAAGCAACAACCAGACGAAGTATGCTAACTTTCACCTGAAGTGGATCTACTTCTCTAATTTTTTCTAACACGTGACTCCCACAAAGCAAGAAAACCTTGTCAGAGAGAAACATTTTAGCACATAGCTTTTGTTAACAACATCTTCCTTCCTTCTCTCTCTCGCTACCTTTTACATTCCGGTATCATGTCGTTTCCATTTTCCCTTGGAAAAACACAAAAGAACAGCTTACAGCAAGATGAGTTTCTCTTTCATCATCCTCCATTCTCTGATCCTTTCCACGTTGTACATATTGCACTTTAACCAGTTACAACAACCTTTTCTTTTTTTATAAAAAAAGGAAGTCTTCATAGTTCACACACACAAAAGATGGAACATTATAAACACAATGATGATCATCTCAAGTCAAGATACTCAGGATAGACATGTCCCAAACTTTTTTTCTTCTCCTTACTCTCTATTGTGTTGTCTATTGAGGCGAAACGAGTTGCTACTACATTACTGCACTAGTTACTCTACTCCATCCGAGACAAAAAAAAAACTTTTTAGAAGACATACTATTCCAAACAGCTTTCCTCCTTTCCTTCCTTCCACTCCACAGTATATTTAGACAACGCACCCATTTTACGAAACAAGGGAACGTATATAATAGCTCAAGAGAGTTATCTGTTTGTTGTTCTCTGGGAACGGATATTCATCCCGGCACATAGGTAGGTATATTCCCACCTCTGACAAAAAAAAACTTTAAAAAAAAGTCTGCAAATTTTTTTTCCTCAACGCACAAGGAACATAACATGATACAGAAACATAACGGGAAAAGTTCCCATCCCGTGCAAGAAAGGAGTTGACTTCGACTTGTAGAAAAAAAAGTCAAAGCCCACACGTTAGTTCCTTCGCTCGCTCGCTCATTCCAACCAAAAGGCGTGAATTTCCCAAACCTCCTTCACGAAAGAAGCCAAGAAAAGCAAAGACGCGAGAAAAATCCTGTTTTTAACACTTGGTCAAATTCAAATCCCATTTTTTCCTACTGGGTCATCACACTATTTCACACAATAAGAGAAAGAAATGCCGAATTCGAAAAGGAATAATAATTCTATCGGGATAAGAGAGAGGATGACGATATCAATGAAGATGCATAGACAATCCCGCAAAAGAAAATGGGAGGAATGTGTACAACTCACATTTATACAGAGAAAATCCTTCAGCCGAAGCCGGATCAGATCCGAATCAAGAGACTACTCTTTTCTTTATCTTCAACGTATCTTTACATTGCATTTCCTTTTTGCAACTTTTCGTTGCATTTACAATCCTTATCTGGTTAACACAGTTTAGTAGACAAGGCTTTCCATTTAAAACTGGGTATGCTGCTGTATCCGCAAAAAAAGTTTGGTGAGAGTACCAAAGAAAAAAAAATCGCGAATACCGAGGAAGAAAATATTTTTTTCTCTATTCTTTTTTACTTTACTTTTCTTTTATTTTTTTTATAAAAGTAAATAAGTTTATTACGGCATGGTATGGTGTGGTACGGCTAGGAGTAGAGTTTCGAAAAAACTTCCGTCCCTGATCGTTGATCAATGGGATGGGAGTCAAAAGAAGAAGTGGAAAAAAATTTCTTCCTTTGCTCATCTCAAAAAGAACAACTTGAGACGACTGCTCACTTCATTTCATGACCTGATAGTGAGAACATCCGTCTCTATATCGAGGGGTTTTGGAACCCAACGGCCAAGGTATGGGAAGAGACGGGAAGACTCTCAGCCTTGTCTTTATGCTTGGTTCTTGTCTGCTGAATTTTCTGGCAAATAAACCAAGCTACAGCCACAGCCATGCAAGGAAAACATTCATCGTGAAAGAAATATTATCCCGTTTATCCCTATTCATTCGATAACTGGTTTACTGAACTGAACTGAGCAGGAAACGTAAGTGTATTAGCTGGCTAGCGAGTATTATGTATAACTGACTATGTGAGCCTAGGTGGTGGAACCGGAACAGCAAAAACCACCACCAATTTGATTCATTCCATCCCATTCCATCGTTCATCCTTTCATTGACGTACTAACGTAAACTTAAAACAAACTGACTACTCTTACGTCTGTTTAAATAATTGAGTTGATCTAAACGTAAAGTAAATACTCTTCTGTAAGTTTTCGTGTAGTGGATATGATAGGTATCTAACATAGGTAATATAATTTGGAAACAAAGACACTCCTGTTTTTAACTGCAATGTGGGGGTTTAAAAAATATGTATGCATTTGCGGCTTCTTGTTTTGCAACCACTTAGGTTAAGTATAAGAACGCCTGAACGGAAATAAAAATGGAACCCTACCTGGAAATTTATCACATCACCCTCCAGCATTATAACCACTTTTGATCTACCATAACTTTCCCTTTTATGCAGATGTCAGGCAGTCAGAACAGAATGGTAAGGTGAAAACAATCGGTTTTAGAGAAAGCATTTTTCTTTGAACCTTCCCAAAACGGAGACAGTTTTCCTTCACTTATTTTTATGGTTTTGACTTTAGCTTGACAATAAAAGGCTATTTTGCTGAGGGCATGCTCCCATTACGGATCTGGGAAGAAAGCTTTCACCTTCAGAGATGGAAGTCAACTGTCCCCCCCCCCAAAAGAGGTAAAATGTTCGGATGATTGTGAAAAGGAATGTGGAGCATATATAGCAGCGTTAGTGGAGCACAGTCAGGTGCTGTCGACAGTGGACATTTAATAGTTTAATTTCTTTCCTAAAAGTAAAAATGCGAATATGTTCCAGCTTTCCGATTTTTGCAAAAATATTACAAATGCCCAAGTCTGCTTATCCAAGGGATTTTATTTTCAATTCGACCTTCTTCTATCATTCCCATTTTTGTATCACCATTTTTATAACCTATGTTTTCACTTGACTTTCTTTTTCATGATCAAAATCCTTTTCGGATCCCTGCAAAAATCATTCCTGTTTATTGACATGAAGAAGAACTGTTATTTGGAATTCTCCACATTTCTATGGAACAAACAGTATGGAATATTTGCCCTCTGTTGTCTGTCAATCAGTCAATATTTGTGACTTTGTGAGTCGGTGTCACATAAACATGTTGTCTTCTCAAATTACTGTTTACCATCATCTATCCTTTCCCACTTTCCCTTCTACGCAAACAACAACTAACACAGGCACTGGAATGTTGAGGCAAAGGAAATGAATACTTGTGAATTGAATTGGTATTGGCAGTGGGATAATGAGGAACAGAATCTGCTTACGATATTTGATACAAGAAGATCACTCTCAACATTAACATTAAAAAACAGGTAATGCGTAAACATAACTATCTTGCTTTCGCAGGCAGAGACAGAAATAGCTTTGCGTAAGTACTCTGCAATATGTATAAAAAATGCGTAGAAAAATGAGCACATCATCCTGTTTTGCAAAAATGACAACTAGGTACCTATATAGGACTATGATTTATTCCAACCTTATCGCACCATAATGAATAATATAATGAGGCCCTAGTGACGTAAATAGACGATTACAACCCATCCCCATATTCACACCCTTGTCAATATCGCAGTGAAAATGTTTTGGAATTAAGGCCATATCTATCTATTCATCTATAATTTGTAGTTGTACTAAAGGTCCATGTGATGATATAGTAATGGTATAGTCTAAAAGAAGTTATTTTAAAGATAGGCATGACACTCTCCTCCATACATACTCTTCTTGGTAGTATTTAGGTTATTACAGTCAATTTGGCACAGTTTTCGCACAACTTGACATGAACATGAGCATTAGCAAAGTTGTTTCGCTCGCATTTAAATAGCTAGTTACACTTTTATTGACAATGAATACAGATAGATGAAGTTTAACTGGGGGACTTTTATTTTTTGCCTAAACGACGAACCAACGGGAATCTAATGAAATGATGCTTTAGCAAGCAAGAAAGAAAAAGAGTCTCTCTCTCCAAAAGTATTTATTCACTTTTCTGCAGATCGTGCAGATCTGTGGTAGAAGTGGCATGGCGCTTGCTTGGCAATCGTGACATGAGACTATCAACTCCTAGAATGAGAATACTGCTCCGAGCTTCTTTTTTTTTATCTGCAGATATAGACGATGCGATGATATGATATGGTATGACTACACAGAAAAGGAAGCTCAGATCATTGTCTATTATTTCTCTCTTAGCTTCCGGTAATTAATGCTGTGTCTGAAATTTTCTGACTTCTTGTCTAGAGCTGACGGAGAGACGTGATATGTACACCGTGCATCTTCTTCAGCGTAAAAAAAAATTGCAACAAGATGCCAACTTCTAACCAGTCAACCAACCAAGCAAACCAACCACTGCACTAAAATTATCAAAGCTTTCCAGAGCAGAATGTGCAAAATACCAAGTTGAGTTGAACTACTCAATAATACCATTTTCTCTTTGCTTCTAGGCTCCTATAACGCCAAGTAACAAGTAAAGTCACCATTGTGGACTGTGATGCGATGCGCAATGTGCTGTAAAAATGTAAAGCTGCTGCTGCTGAAACCTTATCCCGATTGTGAGTTTTGGCTCATCTCATTTACGTTTTGAAGGGAAAGGAACAATAATTTTGCCCGAAAATGTTACAGCTTATTTGTTAACCTTTTAATAGATCTATCCGCTCTATTAACCTGTATTACACGGAAGTATGCGAAATGTTCGTGTATTTTTAGCCCTAAACTTAAAAAACAAAACCTTCATATGCAAAAATTTCCAATTATGCTACTGACTGAAAATACTGAATAGGTACGCATATTTATATTTATCATTCCCAACTATTGTTATCTGTTTTTGAGTAAGAGTAATAGCAAGCTTGCTAAATCTGAGCAAATAACTTTTCAAGAGGAAAGGTTTCTCGAAAATATAATATCTTTTGTCTAAAGATAATTGACAGTTTTCGGTCTAACAAAGATAATTTCAAGGAGAGTGACTTTCAGCGTGACAATAATGGTTTGAAATTGTCTAAGGAGCATTATACAATACAAATGGAGCTGAATACGCTTGACGAACAAAAGAAATCCTGAAACCATTAAAAGAAAAGGTGAAAGTAGCAAAAAAAAAGCTTAAACTATGTTAATGTTGTATCTGGCTCTACTTTAGATCCAGAGAATAGATAAAAGCAATAAAGTTCTTATTAGCTTAAAATATCGCTTTACAAAGGCGCTACATAGTTCGGTTAGTAAGCAGAAATGTAACATAAGTAAGTGCGAATTCATTCATAAGCTTATCTAATAATATGTGCGAGTATATCGG
>JAQGAI010001598.1:0-14278 GCA_034696905.1 Lepidocyrtus violaceus
AAACCAAAACATTTGAAAGGAGAAAATAAAAAATAGAAATAAAAATGATCAAACGGTGGCTCGAGCTGAAGTTCCCACACTGCGTACCTCCTTTCTTCTGACATCTCTAATCTAAAATAGGAACTTCTGCTCGAGCCAGCGTTTGATCATTTTTATTTCTATTTTTTATATCCACAGAAACTTACAATTAGCTTAGCAGTCATATACATAATAAGTTAACGAACGATTGAGATCAAAATGAACTGAAGTCCGCAATCATCTCTCCTAATGAAACAGTGTGCGAATTATATTTACGATTTTACCTCCAGCCAAAAGTGTCCTTCCTTGTTGGGGGTTCCTATAAATAGATAGGCAAACTCTAATAATAAATACATTTTCCTCCACATAATTAATAGTTTTGATCTTATCTAACAAATTATATGATAACTAGTCTAGGCGGGCCATCTCAAATTCAAGGGGGTTTTCCTCCCTCTCTAAATATATATCCTGCCCTGCTTGCAAACTAACTTCACCTAAATGTAAAGCATTTAATAGCCGGTTCATGTGTATGCATTTACGTCATTATATAAGGGTGTTGCGAGGGTTTCATCCAACAACAGGTGCAATTGTTGCCGAACATCGAGGAGAAAAAATTAAACAAAGGGACAACTCCATAATCATATACCAAAACTGTTTATTACAATTGATATTGATATGTTTAACCTTATCAACATCCGTTTTCCACTTTTGTCCACTACGCACTTGTCCTTTCTTTCTAGTTTACAAGTATGACATGACGGCAGTAGCAGAGAGAAAAAAATCACTCTTCGTTCAAATAAATTAATATTGACTGTTCTGTAGTAGTTCGTAGCGTTGGCTCATATTGGCCAACACCCTTTCCAACTTCCATTTTGTAAATTCTTTAATATTGCTGTTTATTGCCGATTCGTGGAGTCGAGTCAGTTTGTAGCTGTGGCTATGTCTGAAAAAAGATCTTGAACTGAAAGGTCCCAACATGAGACAAATATTACATCCGTCACACCTATAAAAATCTGTACGAGCCTAATAATAATATACGAGCTCGGCTTAATTTCACTGATTGTTCAGCTAGAAAAATGAATTGGACCTTTTTAGCAACAATAAATTACAAGACAGAAATAAAGCATCAGTATAATATAATTTGCCCATTCATTAATATAAATTTGGTTGCTTTAAGCTGAGTTTGCAACAAAAATTACCCAAAAAAATGCCATTAAAAATGAAATGCTCATAAGACATGTTAATTAGTGATTATACATGATTAAAATGTTGCACAAATGAAGAGCAATGTTCACAAGCATACACGTGGACACTCCGCGATAAATAATTTTTTTCCTGAAATTGATATCATGTTTTGTATTTTTGAAGGTCTCCTACTTTATTATCGACAGGAATCTTGAAGTTAAAATTAGTTTATTTATTTTCTTCTCTTAATTTATTAATAAATATTTTACCTTTTGTGTTACCGTCTTCAGCTAACAACGTCAGGGCAGGGGATCTATGTGTACATCATCTACAGAATTGACATGACGCGACATTGTCTTTTAACTTTAATGTTCATATCCGTGGGTAAAAAAGGTACACAAAACGTGTCTGTAGTCTGTGCGGTGGTGTCATGTGAGTGAACAACTGAAGTGCATATTCATGTGCTATTTCATCTAAACAGGAACTAAATAAAAATGTGACATTATTTTTTTTTGTTCCAGCTGCCATCTAAATTTATTGAACCTACGTAATGCAATGCGCATTTACGTAATCAATTTTGAAAGACATTTGATTACTGAAATAACTCCTAATTTAGGAATTTTGACGCATAAAAAAACAGAAAACATCCGTGGAATATTTCCCCCCTAAAACTGATGATTTTTACCATTTTTTATGAATGAATTTTACTAATTAACAAATATTTTTTTATGAAATGCATCCTAATTATCAAGGATTACATAAAATATTACTTAAGGATAATAGATTTACTTCTTCGTTGTCGATAAAATTGCTTATCAATTAGCTTGACATTTGTTTAAAGTTACATTTGGATTTAAACTAATGACTAACTTCCACCAACTTGACATGATTAGCTGGGGAAGCAATAGTAAGTGAAATTGAAAGATTCTCTGTAGAAGGCAAACAGACAATGATTGTTTATGGTTATAATTTGGTTTGATCGAGTAATCTTCTGCGCTGAACAGCAGTGAGCACCCACCTTAAAATTTTACGATGATCATGACTTTGATGTGATGACTGTGACATTGCAGAAAAGCTATAATCAACTCTATAGAACCAATTAAATTCTATTTTTTCTTAATCCTCAAAACCTGCACCACCTCTATCACTTTGACACAATCTATTCTAGGTATTCCACTATTCACAATCAGGCAAACTACATCGCATTTATATTTACATTGGCCGCCATCGCCCCATGCCCAGAATTTTATTTCTAGGAGTCTAGTCCGTCAATCAATCAGAATGAGACTTGAAGGAATGCTCGATGCAATGGATGCAGAAATAATTATGCTTAATATATTGGAGCAACTTGCCAAGAATGATGATCCGGCTTGTTGATAAGATAACAATCATGGAAAAGGTGAGTTTTATTCTATTCATATGCATACCTAAGTTGCATCTTTAGTGACACTGAAAGAGCGGCGGAGTCTTGTTGATGGTGATAATGACGGCTGCTGATGAATTAATGAATTGAAAAAAAATCTTCACTCTATCCATTCCATTCTATCGTTGCACCACCTCCTCTGCAGCTACAGAGCATATTTTTAACTGCATTTTTATTTCACCGATTACGTATTAACTTTCCTCCAATTCGTTTTAGGTAAAAAACAGTATCGTTTAATTTTAATCAAAATAATTTTTACGAGATCAGTATGCAAATTATGTAGGAAGACGAGCAACATAGAAAAATGATGTTAAATCGCAAATACACAAGTTTATTATTACTTACTCTGACATAGTTCTCTCTTAAGAATCTCTAGTTTTAGTTTGCACGTATTATGCATGTCTTTATATTTAAACTTGAGTACGAGGCCTGGTTAATTTTCCCATTTCCATACATGAAAGGGCTTCTAGAAAATCCTAATTTTACTATTTTTACAATCTCCCCTTTTATCGTAGATCCCATTGTTAAAAATTGTACTTATCGCCAGTTACTAATCATGCTTGAGAGGCTGATCAAGTGTTTGCTGCTACTGCACTAAAAATCTCTCCAAAAGGAAGGAGACGCCCAAAAAGCCATATCATTGTCAAGATACTCTCCTTCTAAAGAGAACGGAGAAAAAAATCCCCTTAATTTATGGCTTTTCGCGACAAAGCAACCAACCTCTCTTCTAGTATTTTACTGTGACCTGCGCCTACTTAATCAAACATATACGACGACAAGATACAGATACAAAACTAAACTAAACTTCAAGAGAAAAAAAACAAGAAGGCTATTCAGATTCCATTCCAATGCAGTTTTACATTACATAACGCAAATATCCATTCAAATCGGCTAATAATGAACAAGTCAACTTTTAAACGTATTATGTAAAACTAATCGTATTCAGGATAGGTATTCAAGATCAAACATCATCCATCCAAAACAACTGTCGCATTCTGCAGAATATAAAAGGGCCAAGCCAAAAGGCAGCCTTTAAGAAACACTTATAAAAAATCTGGGCCTTAAATAAAAGTAGGCACCTCACAATTGCTAACAAGCAAAAATTCAAAGGCACTCGTAATAATGGTATTTGTATTGCTATTATTACACCCTAAACAATACACAAATACCTATAATATATTGTTTTAGGCTAATTGCTTCAAGATGTAAAAAAGAAGGTGAAAAAATCCTCAATCCAATAAATCCAATAAATTCTCCCATATCAAAAAATTCAAGTACACCTCAGCGTTGTGTTTTCTGTTGTATTTATTATATAATTTGCAAACTGCACTTACATTTTTGGATTTTTCTGCAGAACACAACAGACAGGGGATTTACATGCACTTGTTATGCATCTAATTGAGATTATGGTTATATGTTATGATGATGATGACGTTGATTATGCGTCCATTCAACCTTTCCTTTACTCTGATTCCGTTTATTCACACCTCACAGATTTTCATTTTATGCAATAGACTAACTAATAATAGTACTTTGGTAGGAATAAGATATTTATGTTATGTACTTAAATGTATAGAAAAAATCTGATTTTTCTCAATGTGAATATGGTGAAAATGAAAAAAAAAAATTTGCTGGACAAATGTGTTTGGTAACAAACGACGATACCCAAAAGAGTGCAATGCAATGATATGCGTTGGGTACGACAAGCCAAGCCGACCTATTAGTTTAATTGAATATTGAGTTTAATTGAATAGTGAATGAAAATGGCCTTACAGAGATTAAAGAGTTTTATTGACTCATATTGGTTGGAGGAACCCTTGAAGAGAAATAGATAATATGCTTTTTGTTTTTGCATTTCCGCTTCGTTTATTAAAATGAACAAGACCAAGGCATGTGTCGGCTCGCGCCGCGCTACTTGTAAAGAGTCAAATGTATTTTTGTTCAAGCTAATTTGATAAGATCAACTGAAACATGCCAGAGTCAGGTTTTTTATGCAGATAATAAAAATAGTTATTATTGCAAATGCAATGATGCTATAAAAAGGATAGGTAGGTATTTCTGGGATATTGACTACTTGACGGTGGCAGTGCCAGTGCCGTGTTTCAATGAAACGTAACGCAATCCAGAATTAGTTTAGTAAAAGATCTTACTAAGATCTTTTAGTTTAGTCTGATAAGGTCAATATTTTATCGACCAATCAACTACTTAGCTCAGTTGGCACAGGAAGAAAAGGATGCCGGATGAAGGTGTGCAGTAGGCAGTCTCACATAATGGTTTACTTGAAAACACTTAATTTGCAGGTATTTTAAGGATGCCGATGATTATTGTAATTATCGTTAATCAAATAAATCATAAATCTTTGATGAGCTCTGGATAGCCATTGTAGTCCTTCCATGCACTGCACTGTATTCCTATTCCTACCAAGTCGAAAGTTTGACAGATGAATGTCGAATTACGAATTATCATGAACCACTAAAAAACATATAAAATTTGCGTGTTGAAACGTTGCTCTGCATGCAATTCCCAAGAAGCCCTCGATAATGATAGTTTACTTTAAAAGGGTTGGCGATGAAGATGACGGTGACAGTACTTAAAAGTAAGTGCAGTAAGGTAATATTTTCAGCTCTTCCATAAACAGAAGTTGTAGAAACCGTTACCAGATCTTGTGTCAATCCTGTGTGTGCATAATTATAAAAATCACAGGAAAGGTCCACAATACAAGTATGCAGCAATAGCAATTTACTGAAAATTGAAGGCGCAGTTAATGCAAGAATTAATGCAGGTAATGATAAATTCAAAATCTACACAAGCAGGACAGGAAGATCACATCCGCTGTTATGTATGTCTTTAAAATTAAGAGTTGAAGTTGGAACCCTACTTTTTAACTACTTGTTTGTTGTATGTATTTTACATGATGACAAAAATAGTTAGCATCATCCTTCTCCATATCCACGCGCCAGAAGTACAACTGTGATCAGATCAATATGTAAATATCATCATAGGTCATAGATATGTTCTTCAAATAGTTATCATTATCATCTCTCTCACCACAGCAGTCAGTGACCATAAATACAAATATGATAGTTTTTTGTCCACTGACTGACTGATCCAAACTGCTTCTTTGTTTAACACTCAACCAGAACAGCATTTAGCGTGGATAATTTCAATGCAAATACATTAATTTAAGTTAATGCATTTGCTTTACTTTGTTGACTTCTTTGGTGACTGAACGGTTATGGAAAGGGAAAAAACCACAAATATCTGCACTTATGCCGATACGCTTGCTTCTCATAATCTTTTAATCCCCTTTGTCAAGGTGAACCGCTTGATGAAATGATGAGGTTCACTGGGACTGTCGCACAGGCGAAAAAAGAGCAGAGCAATGAAGGGCAGCGTTGTAAAACAGTTTAATTCCATGCAAAATGCAAAGATGGCTTCTCCTTCATTAATACTCCACATATTCGCCTGTGAGGATGGATCATTTATTTAAAGTTATTCAATTGTTGCAGCTTTTTAAAGTAAAACAGTTGAGTGAAGATGCATGCTAAAAGGAAGGGCGATGGCGATGCATGAGACAATTTATACGTAATATTTGTAATATGGCATAACGTAAATCTTCCTAGAAAAATCAGTTTTTTTTGTTAGTTGGCTATTGAAGTGGGAAAAGATAGAGGGTGGCTAATGTTAAATGGCTGTGGTGATGTTCTTCATCTCATCAGTGGTAGTAACACAACTAATGCCATGCTTGATATAATCATCGACACTAGCGACCGACCATTGCCAGTGGCATTTGCGGCTGGTTATTAACTTTTGCTGGGTTCAGTCAAAAACATGTACCTTCAGTTTCTTCAGTAAAATAATATGAACAAGGCAGTTTGTGATCGTAAAGAATGTAAACAGTTTGTTTCATTGGTGTAGGTAGACAGATATGACAGAGAGTATGATATTAATAATTAATGATAAGTCGTTAGTAATGTATATAAACGTGTACTTTCGTTTTCCAACAACGTTAAGGGGACTATGTAATAGTATTTTGGTGAAACATTTTGCTTTACAATCAAGCACTTTTGTGGTGATGATGACCATATTTATGACCCGCTGACTGATAGGGATTATAATTGTCAATTCCAGGCAGTGTAGAATACGCTGTGCAGTGGACAGTGGACAATATATGTGACGCTGTTGCCTTAAATTTTTGGGCGTTGCTTAAGGAAAAACCTAGATAGCTACTATAGCAGGAATACTGAAATGACAAAGAGTACAGCAGTTCATTCATCAAAAATCAGAATAAGTTTATGATAATTAGTTATTCTCTGCGTGTAGTATGGAGATGAGATACTAACTAAAGATGGGTTACTGCGTGAACATGCGGAAACAATGATATGAAGATAATAAATATTAGTTCTTTTTCTTTAAACGTATCATCTTCCTCATTGATAGAATTCATCTGATCCTTTCGACAATATGGAGTGGATAAAGTATCCACATAACTTAATTCAGTAAGGAAAGGCAAATATATATTTGAAATTAGGTGTGTTCAATTTAATACAAAACCTGGTGTTTATCAAAACATGATCATATTCATCATAATGTCATCGTCCCTTGTACACAGCAGTTCTTTTCTAGAGTAATTTAGATAAGAAACTGTGTGTGAATGAATTGCAAAAACTATTAAAATGTTATTAATCCATATCAAATTAGTAGAACCCGTAATTAAAAAATAAGTAATGGCGACAGTTTTATATTGTCTGTAATAATTAAGATTTATCATCCGCTTATCGTCCCTTGCCCTATTTCATTTTCATTTCAACCATTTTATAGTACTGAGTACTACCCATTTATAAAAATGTAACATACATATGTAAATTCAACAAATAGAGTAAGCTAAGAATATTTTATTTGCTGTACTGTAACAAAAAGCACATCAAACCGGAAGAAGAAATCAAGAAAAAAAGGGAGGAAACTTTAGTCCATTGTTAAAGTGGGATTACCTGTTGTGAGTAGAGGGATGATGAATATAATGCTTCATATCATCTTCATTTCTCTTCTAATTTTGTTCCCATCAAGCGAAAACTAGGGTATTGATAGCAATAGGAGAAATGGATAATTAGCATATCAATCTTAGCTGAAGATAGTCATGTAAATTATTGTTAGCATGAATTGTTATCAAACAATGAAATATTAACTATTGTCAACCCACCTACTTTTTTTAAAGGAAGCTCTTTAACAATTAAGTCAGGAGCATAAAATCCTTTACTTTCATTCTTGTCATATTGTTGTGCTAATTATATGGTGACTGATGAATGAATAGTGGAGATGGAGAGTGTTAATGCAGGGAAATAATGTCTGAAAGGGTAACTGACACGGGATAGCTAATAGACATTTTTTACCTATTTGTTTAATGAAAGCATGTGTACTTTTTATGTATTGGAGTTGTCCCATCAGTTGACACTTTTATCTACTCAAGTGGAGCGCATTTGTCACTTTTTTATTGTTACCTCAATTTGAAATCTTTGAAAGCACATGTTCAGTTTTAATACTTTCCTAACCTACAAAATGCATTTGATACTTAATCCATTAAAATGCTACTACCTACCTATTTGATAGGTGTTTTCGTTTTCACACAGTAAATTTTAGAAATCTGTGACATTTATTTTTCTAAGCTAACTACTTAAGTATTGTTAGAGGAAGAAAAGGGAGTTTGTTTTGTACTCAACCTACTATTTACAGTAGTTTTTTTTCAGATTCTTTGTTTGTTTGGCGCAATATGCTTGAATTATTATCTGCCCAGTCTATAAATGCACGATTAAAAAAGAATCATATCCCATCTGTAAAATGAGATGACATAGTTTTAGCAAATCCTTAGACACAGTGTCAACATAAAACACCAGTACCAACTCATTCATATTTTAAAATTGGGCAGAACTTCTTTTTAAAACTAACTGTGCAAACATTCCTGACTTTTTTCTGATGAGGAAGCTTTCATGGTAAATATTATAATTAGAGTCAAATGCTCAATTGTGCAGGCAACTTTGTTTTAAATGTTTACCGGAAAGATTTATCCTACTGAGGAGCTAGGCAAATTACATTTCATCTGCTCTATTTTCAGATAATTGTGTGCGGACTCAAGAGACACGACACACGAAATAAAATTAAGAAATCATATTTTCAGGTAAAACTGCCTGCTTGTAAAAAATGTGTTAAATTCGTGCATTTTGTGTATGTCTATGTTCATTTAATAGGGGCATTACTAAAAATGGGTGAAGGAAAAACTATTTAATTTTTGTACAAGTAATAATTAGCTTTTCTTTAGTCAAATCTGTTCTTCCATTCTTTCTTCTTTAAATTGCCATCTTCACTTTCCTTCTAGCCATACGTTTTCAGTCTCATCTTAAGATCCTATATAATCAAAGAAGCTCAATAATAATTTTAAAATGGGTTTGGTGATTATTTTTATGCTGCATTTGGAGTAAAAAATGTAAAAAATTTGAAACCAAAAATCGTCCGCTTAACCGTATAAGGCTTAAAATTAAAGCGAGAAAAGTTTGATCAACCTAAAAATATAAATTATCTGCATTTTTTTACAAAAGCCATGCAAGGAAAGAGTTTCAAACAGACTGAAGTGTAAAGTGCTTCAATATATTGCGTTACAGTGTTAGCGCACATGCGTTGGTTACAAATTGCAAATGATAGCATCGATGTAAAAAAAAATGCGAAGCTTCTTCAGCTTCAACACAGAAAAGCCACAATGACACAAACTTTCGCTACTTTCATGAAATATGAAAACATGCAATTTTTAGTCATTTTCTCATTTCATTCATTTTCAGACATCACACATTATCAAATCAGTTATTATTTTCTTTCTTTTTATTTATTTACAATGTGATTATTCATACCTTGTAATTATTAAATGTGTTGTATTTTCTTGAGAGTAAAAGTTAACATTTGTTTACATTTTTAAAACACGGTTTTTCGTAATTTAGAATAATTGCAAGCTCATCCTTTACTTTATAGCAATTGGATGAAATAATTTAGGCCCAGAACTGCTATTTAGCATTTATATGCTTGTGAACTGTACAAGTAATGGAACTGCATCGAAGTAAATAATTAATATTAAAAGTTCTAGTCCTGATCTAACATTGAAGCCAAGCCTCAATATTTTTTCACATTTTTGGAGCTTGTTTAAAGAAAATGAAACCAGGAGGTATGCAAATTTTCAGGAGTTATATATGTATATTATATAAGCTTTATTTTGTTGCAAAAAATATAGATTGGTGTTGTGTATGGCTGATGTTGCATTATCTATGCCTAAATAAACAACAATACGTTACCCCAAACCATAAATCTCTTTCACAAAGCGGATATTCTGTTATATAAGTCCTTTATGTAAGAATCTTAAGCAAATGCACGAAATAATGATATAAGTTTAATAATATAAGTTTTGTCAGTGATTAATTAACAATCAATTGTAAGTAGCAATATTTCGTTAGGATAATGCACAAACAATATTATTACATACCTATACCTACATAAGGAAATATATTACTCGCACCTTCCCATTTTGTTAACTGCCGACTTTTATGCCAGTGCCAACTTCCAAAAAATGACGCTCGTTTTAATGTTAAATCATGTGAAGAAAAAGGTGAATGAAATCCAAAACGCCAACGCTTTTTGAGCTGCACGCATACCCTGAGACCGTTCTGCCGAACAATCTTCATTCATTTTTTACCCATAAAAATCCTGAAGCATTTAAGTTGGGAACTCGTTTACTGGTTCATTCACTGATTCATTCCTTCATTAACCAGTCATACACACATGTGCATGCTACGTGTAGTTGTAAAAGGTGTATAAAAAGGTAGCAACTAGCTGCATTCATGAAACAGGTAAAAAAATTGAAGGGAGCGATAAATAAAGTCGAGAAGCAGGCTTACTTATTTGTGGAGTAAATGGAGAATAAGCACAGTACCCTACACTACACGCATTGTTAAATGCATTTGATCGAAATGGATAAGCATATTACATTACAAAGATATAGATAAGCAGCTGCATTGCATGAAATGAGCTATATCCCTACCAATGGCAATTGTTAACCAACAAGCTTGACTTTTTCTATACTTTGTTCAGTTCTTGAGGTGAAAAATGCTTTGAGTACCTTTCAGTTTACACCTAGCTGCTTCCCAATTGAGTACACAGTAGTTAGTGGGTGAAGATTGATATTTTTCAGTGTCTGCATTTTATCTTGATTTTATTGATGTGCCTTATCCTTATTGATAATAAACAATATTGTGCATGCATCATGCACTTTATGCACTTCGTGTCAAAAGATTTATAGTTAACTAATAATAATTTTTTTTAAATAACCTTTGGTCAAGTCCAGTTTCGAAAAAAAAAATCAGTTTTTACAGCGTCTACATAACTATTTAAGTGTGTTTTGGTGCGTGGTGGTATGTATTTTTTTCTTCTGGAAATGGAATGTGTTTTTGTTGAACGGGATAGGAGCTGACATTCAAAACACGCGACACTCGAACTAGCTATTTATTTTTAAAGTTGTCGGGGGTGGAGAAGGATGATGACATCGAAGGTAGTCTGCTGACATTATGTTATCTTTTAAAACAGTTTTTGAAAGTTCCATGTGATTTGTCAACTGTCAATTTTTTTATTTGTCAGGTTACTTTTACTCAAGTTAATTGAGTTACAGTTTGATCATACAATTTTTATGCTATTTTTAGTGATAGTTGTAGCTGCGATTTCAAATTGTAAAAGTTAAGTTTTGAGAATTGGATGCAGGAATTATTTTTCAACGCAACGAAACCATTTTCTTAAAAAAAACCTAACACATGCGAAGGTTTGTGTTTTTGTGAAGCAGACAACTAATTTTACGCGTCAGTTTTTTTGTTTAACAAGTAATTGGCAATATTGGCATATTCCCGTAAACTAATTTATTTTTCTGTAAATTGTTGACGAATTGTCTAATATTTTCATAAAAACGCCAACGAAGTGACGACCAATAATTATATATGTAGTGAAGGTGGAAGAAGAAGATTGTACATGAAAATAGCCTACTTTTTATCGTAGAGTGTGTGTTTTATGACAGAAAACAAGTATTTTGACCTCAACTTCTGAATTAAGTCTGACAGTTTTATGTTCATTGGGAATTTTATCATCAGTAGTTGCGTGATAGATGTGAAGCATTGGTAAAGGAAAAGGTTTCTTCGTCTTTGACAGTTTTAATTGTTTGACCTCCGCTTCTTGACTTGTCCACTCGACATGTCGAAGAATGAAACCAAGCTGTTTCACGACTTTCGCACTCTCTGATTGATTACGGTGAAAATGGAAATGGACCTTAACTTTGATATGGACTATTCAACGTAAAAATTCGCTTAAATCTTTAAAAATTAATTCAACAAAATCTGGCAACAAAACTGAAAATTTTGCTCGGTCAAAATCGATTGGATTGGACACGATCTTTCGTTTGAACTACACTCGTTCAACTTGTTTAAGTGATTCAAAATGGCAATTTCAAGAAAAGTAGGCAATATGCCTTCAAAACTGTGGATCTCAGCCCAGACGGGCACTTGTGCCCTTTTCCTAATTGTAATTCTAAGTAATACCGGTATTAACGGTCAAGTTAGTTCCCCAAGGGGAAGTGGGAGTGATGATGACGATGGATCCTTTCCTGCGACCACCATTTCATCAGTTCTGATGAACGACATCCTCTTTAAGAATTTGAGTGAGTCATTCTCCACGAAGGAACTGGAAGATGCCATGATCTCCTTGAATCGGACAAAAAGGCAATCCCTCAACTTACTTCAATTAGCCCAGCTGGCTGGATTAAGCGCTAATAACAATGCTGCCGCTGTTAACGCTGCTGCAGCTACAGCCACGCTTCCCATCCAACAGAATATCAGCAATAACAATGGCGCTACGAAACAAAGTAGTGAAGGTAAGACTGTCTTAATTTCATAAATTTTTCGTATCTGGTTTGTTGCACTCGAGTTAAGTTTTGAAGAAAAAATAGCTCAGATTTTAAAGATAACTAGAAAACGATAAGAGTGAGGCTACAAAACAAGTTATTCATCTTATCGTTCATTTGTTTTTTCCTTTCTGTTTGCGAGTTGT
The DNA here is from genome assembly GCA_034696905.1 of Lepidocyrtus violaceus. Lineage (NCBI taxonomy): Eukaryota > Metazoa > Arthropoda > Collembola > Entomobryomorpha > Entomobryidae > Lepidocyrtus > Lepidocyrtus violaceus. Next base: position 12,746 of record JAQGAI010001598.1, read on the forward strand.
TTGACTCTTTTTACATTTCATGCTAATTTGCATGAGCATGGTTTTCTCGTGTGAATTCTTCAGTAAGATTATAATTTGAAATCTTGTAAAAGTAAAAACTGTGACATGTGATGAGACTAGGGTCATTTATAAAATATCAAGGTCTATTGATTTTTAGACTGGTGTAGGTATGCAGTATGCACAGGACGACTTAAGTGTGCGGTGTTTGTCACTTTGTTTCAATCCTTTTTCCCCTGAGAAGTCAAAAGTCATGTTTTTCATAATGACTAATAGCAAAACAAACATGCAATGACAAACGAACGATGTGAAAACCTTAACTAGCTTTACTTGTTTTTCTTCTTGAAATAGCAGTGGAGTGGGGTAACGAGAGGGGTAAAAGTGATTAAATGTAGGCCGTCTTCTTTTGAGACTAAAAGTCAAGTCTAATTTTAATTGACATGTTGAGAGAGTGATTAGAAGACGTGAGGTGCAGGCTGACTTACTTTTACAAACTAGCCATAAGTCATATCAAAAGGGAGAAAAAGTGTCTCTGTCTGGACGTGACGAACGTGTTTATGGTGTGGTGACATTCGATATACCTATCTACGTAAAAAAAAGAGATATGCCTTTTTTTCAAGGAGCAAGGGCAATAGGGATGGAATTTTTTACTGATTGGGGAAAGAACAAATTAATTGGCTTGTCGTACTTACCTTGATTAGAACAATACCATTTTGCTCAAGGTGTGAGAGACAAATTGATGTGAAAAATATTGATCAGGTAAAATGTGATTAAAACTGGTTCTTAGGAAGGATTAATAACGGCTTGAATATGTAAATGTGCAAGGCAAGGGAAGCGACATGGCTCAGCTGAAGTCAAGTTGCCATTTGTTGATCAATCAATACGTAATAATTATCTTCATCAGTTGTTTCAATTTCGATAAAATGTTAGTTTTAAGCAGTACTTAAAGATATCATCTACATAGTTGATTATTTTCATTTTTCTCTAAACTTGATTTAATTGTGGCTGAATAATTGAGAGACATATTTTGGCTGCATAATAATGAACAAAACTAACTACTGATTTTCTTTGATTAAGGTTAATCAGAATCAGTCCCACGTACAGCTTAAGTAATTTTTATTTTCTATTTAAGTAATCTTAATTTTTAATTCGACCGACAAATTCGAAGGTGCAAATGCGATTTGCACGAACAGACGCCTGCGTCCAACCAAAAATGGAGAAGCTCAAGCTGGCTTTCACCAAATGTGAAGGAGATCAGTTGAAAATTAATTTTCTGACATGTTTTATTCAGATGAACTATTGCCTTTCAATACCATCATATTCTCCGCCAACTTATTGCTCCTCCTGCGTATCGAACCTGTAGACAGTACTCCAGCATAGCAAGCTGGAGCACACTACGCCACAAGACTCACATAATGTGTAAGGCAGGCTCATATTCCGTGCAGCTCCAATTCTACAGCATGTGTAAATTACATTAGTTCATTTCATGCATCTGCCCATGCCCAGTTTGTTTTCTGTTGCTGTATCAGAGTGATG